>JAQGAW010003346.1:0-12783 GCA_034698025.1 Phthiracarus crinitus | reverse complement strand
TGACGAGATTCGTGGTTCACTGTGTGTGCGAAGCGAGTAAAGGGTTGGACAGCGGGAACGCTTTTCCGGCGTTTCAAATTGGTGCGTCGACCGGGAAATCAAAGTTCAACTCGTTGGTTGTGTTAGCAGCGACTTGGCACAACAACTCGGTTCTGGTTAAGGCCGAATCACGGTTAGGAGCAACGCCTAAGGAAAGTTGTAAAACTATTTCATATTTGGAATTATTATAATTGCTTTCAAGCTTTAATTGAAATAAATTATTGGAATATATCGCCAGAGAGCGAATTTGATATAAAAGTTTAAAGTATTAATAGTTTGCGACCACATTGCTTACGAGCGATAACGTTGCGAAGAAAAATTAAATGTTATTTTGCGATAAAATTGCTTTTTGAAGCGATTCACTTGCGAAGACATTAATTATTTAAATTATAAGTGCGCGATTTCATATTGCTTATTAGCGATCAAATTGCGTTCATTATAAACTCCTAATTTAATTCGTTATTTTATTCGAATATAAAATATAAAGTTTGAGTTTGTTCTAATTTGTTCAAACAAACATTTTTTTGCCTCTGTTTCCAATACTGTTGGATTAGAGTTTATTTAAATCTGGATATTCGTCAAAACCTTTTTCGAGTATTATCTCCAAGTTCTAAATCACATATTATTATCCCTAAACATATGGCGCTCAGTGCTGCCGATGTTAGAGACATAGTCTCAGATGTTGTTAAAAGTTCATTGTCCTCTAATAGTGTTTTACGCTTAGAGCCTTTTACTGGTAGGGACAATAGGGATCTTAATAAATGGCTTAAAGAATACGAATATCACGCGGAAAGTAGGTCGTGGGACGATGCTACTAAAATGCGAAAGTTTCCGACTTATTTACGTGACTACAGTTTACTTTGGTATGACCAAAGAGTAAAAAGAGGTGGAGCAGCCGCGCCTGCAACCTGGGATGACCTCAAAAAGTTAATAACAGATGATCTATTGTCTACTGATCATCGAAGTTACTTGCAATCAGAGTTGCGTAGACGCAAACAGTTACCAGGAGAACGTGTGTATAACTATATTCTAACTAAACGAGACCTATGCTACGAGTTAAATAGTACGATGACAGACGCTGATGTAATGGAACATTTATATAACGGAATGAATCCCGAGATAGCTAAAATGCTAAGATCTCATTCGCCTTCAACGGTTCTTGATTTGATAAATAGGGCGAAACAAATCGAACGGGGAATCGATGAATCTGAATATCTTGAACCGGTAAATTTTAAACGTTCAAAATCTAACGAAGATATAAGAGATCTAATACATGGTTTGAAAGATATGGTTAAAAAGATGGGAAAAGGTGGTCAAAATAATAGAAATCCAAACAATAATCGTTTTCAAAATTTTAATAATAATAATGGAAATTTTAATAATAGGAGAAATAATAACTTTTCTCGAGAAAATCACAACAATTATGATTTTAGCCAAAGGCGTCAATTTCCAAGTCCAAACAATAACAGGAATTATAACAATTTTAATAACGGATCAAATTTTCGTAATAATCCCCAAAATCATAACTCAGATCAAAGAAATAATATAAACAATGGAAATTATGTAAATGAGAGACAGAAATCTCCGGATACACAAAGAAGAGTTCGTTTCAACGTTAATGAAAATTTATCAAATACTCGTACAACAGATGGTCGCAGTAAATGTTTTATTTGTGGTAATATTGGACATCAAGCAAGAAATTGTTATTATAATAAGAACGATAATAATAATAACAATAACAATAGATTCCGACAAAATACTATTGGAAATAACGCTGCATTATGTAATGCTACGACTCAAGCAGAAATCATACCAAAAGTCGATAATTACAATAACCGTCTTATGTTTATTGATATAAAAATTAACACAGTGCCAATTAAAGCCTTAATTGACACTGGATCTGAAAACTCTATGATAGCTGATAATTTGGCAGAAGACTTAGGTTTATATATTAAACGGTATGAGGGACAACCTATTAATGGTGTCAATTCTCTTCCAGTTCAAATAACAGGGATTGTTGACATGGAGATTGAAATTTTCGATCAAAATAATAAGAAAATGATACCAATAAGAGCAATTGCTATCAGAAATTTTCATTTGAAAGTTTTACTTGGATATGACTTCAACTTAAAGTCAAATTCAATAATCGACATTTCAAATAATAGTATTAAGTTCTGTTCCACTGCTACGACAGATTCTAACGAAATATCTGTTAAAACTAGTAAGTCAACTGAACTTACAAATATGCATTCCCACGACAATGTCGATATTCCTCCGTACGGATTAAAAATCGTAAAATGCACGCCTAGTAATAAAAGCTTAAATAAAAATGCTAATTTCCAAATAATGTCAAACAACACAATATTGGGTCGTAAGAAACTATTTATTAGGGAACAGGATGTGGAACTTAAGGACGGATGTGCTAATATACCAGTCGTAAATCTATCAGGAGATACAGTTAAAATTAATGCGGGCGGAATAGTTGGAGATTTTAAACTTCAAAGTTTATGTAATATGGCATTTACTACGGAAAGTCCAAATAAAAAAATACATTTATCTTTGTCAAAGTTTAAATTCAACTTAATTAAAGAATTATCTAATTTGGACATACTTAAAATGGCAGAGATAATCAATGATCTATGTATATATTGCGCATCTATTAAACATAAAAGTAAACATTGCTTACTGTCTCCATGTGGACAAACACTTGCCAGCGCTTGTCGACAGATGTGCATAATTGATAGATTGTTTCGCGACTATTGTATTACAAACGAGTTTGTTTCTGAATACAATAAATCTCCTTTCACTTTTAATAAGATTGAGATGGAAGACATATATACGTATTCATGGAAAACTGAAAGAAACTCTTATAATGAGATTGTTTCAATATATTCGTATGATGGCCCAAAAATAGCTTCTAAATCACCAGAAATGTTAGAGGTTACAAAATATCTAAATTCGTGTCCTATAAATGTTATTCAGGATATTAATAATAATAATATTAAAATAACTGCTAATGAAAAATTGTGTGAAATTTTACGCAAAACGCAGTCAATTACAAACGATATTTTAAATATTTTTCCTTTCTTTGACCAAATAAAGAAATGTTGCAACAATCTAATATTCTCAAATCATACTAAAAATTTATGTATGAGCTGTCAAACAAATGACGAAAGAGATTATAATATAAAAGAATACAGTTATATGCGTTATTTAATTGGAAAGTTTATCGAAGACAATGACATCTCTAATGAACAAGTTTTAAATTATCGACTAAATGGACCGTTTTACAATTGGGAATATACCGATAAAATATACTGCAATCAAAGTTTTTCAAAAGAAAAATTCATTGAAAATACTAAAGTTGTTGGCATTCTTGGAGGTGAAGTACATGTAAATGCTTTACTTGAAACATTGCAAATTGAACGCCTTGTAAACTCTTTGAATAAATTTTACATGCAATTCGCGTTTGATCCGAATAATATTGGTACATGTAACGTGCTTGAACTAAACATTGATACCGAAGATACAGAACCAATTCATCAGAACCCATACGTATATTCCAAACCATTACGTGATATTATAAACAAACAAGTAGAAAGCGATTTAAAGGCTGGAATAATAAAACGATCTAAGAGTCCGTGGGCTTCGCCAGTTGTGCTTGTCGACAAAAAAGATTCGACTAAACGTATGTGTGTTGATCTTAGAAAGTTAAATAAAAAAATTAAAAAAAACAAATACCCTATTCAAAATATAAGCCTAGCTTTAAGTAGTTTGTCAGGATCTAAGTGGTTCACTTCGTTAGATTTGAACTGTGGATATAATCAAATAATAATTAAAAAAGCTGACAGAGAAAAGACAGCCTTTATAACTCAAGATGGGTTATACGAGTATATTAAAATGCCATTTGGTTTGAGTATTGCTCCTAGCATATTTGCGATGGCAATGGACAGCGTTTTAGCAGGTGAAAAATGGTCAACCTGTTTACTTTATTTAGACGACATATTAATTTTTAGTTCCGATTTTGAAACGCATCTTAAACATATTGAGACCATTTTAGACAGAATAAAACAATCAAATATGACTTTGAAACCCAGTAAATGCAGATTTGCAATGAATTCTGTCCGATTCCTAGGACACATTATAAGCGAAAGCGGAATACGCACCGATCCGGACAAAATTATTGCTATTCAAAATTTTCCAACACCTAAAACTCTAACACAAATACGTGCATTTATTGGCAGAGCATCGTATTATAGGAAATTTATTCCTAAGTTCAGTGAAATAGCTGAACCTATGTCTCGCCTAACAAAGAAAAACGTTCGCTTTATTTGGTCTGCCGAACAAGAAACGGCTTTCAATAAATTAAAAGATTTATTAAGTAAGGAACCCGTTTTAGCTCATTTTGATCACAAGAAAGACTTAGAGGTTCGTTGTGACGCCTCATTGATAGGAGTCGGAGGTGAATTAGTACAGAAAGAGCCCGATGGTTGGAAACTAGTGGCTAATGTTAGTAGATTATTAAACGAAGCCGAGCGAAACTACAGCTGCACTGAAAGAGAATGTCTCGCTATTGTTTATTCGCTAGACAAATTCGCGCCATATATTCATGGAATACACTTTACTGTCGTTACGGATCACTTAAGTCTTAAATGGCTTACGGAAAAACAGAATTTGCCTTCAAGATTAATACGATGGGCATTGTCACTTCAAAAATACGACTTTGATATTATATACAGGCAAGGAAGACATATGAAAGACGCGGACGCCATAAGCCGTAGTCCTGTCAACCCTCCCGAAGAATTATTAGACAATATTGAGAGATATTGTTTAAACACTTATCAAACAGAAACCGAAGATGAAGACGATACTGAAGAAATTTATACAAAAATGAGAGATCTTAATCTATCAAAAATGCAAAGACAAGACCCAGAATTAAACAAAATAATTAAAATACTTAAAGACCAATTAGACGATATTGAATCAATCGCTCGTAAATACTGTTTACATAATGATATTTTATATTTTATTAAATCCGATTTATCTGGTCGATTATTAACATGTGTACCGAAAGAACTGATACACGAGTTATTATTTGCATTCCATGACGATCTCACGGGTGGTCACTTAGGAATAGCTAAAACATATCATCGAATTTCAAATAAATATTATTGGCCAAACATTAAATCAGATATAGAAGATTATGTTAAAACTTGTTTGGATTGTCAAACAAAGAAAGGGCTTAATCAACTAAAAATCGGATTGCTATCACCTATTAAAGTGGGAGGTCTGTTCGAATTATGGGGCTGTGACATATTAGGTCCGTTCCCTATCTCAGAAAACGGTAACACAAATATATATGTGGCCGTTGAATACTTAACGAAGTTTGCCGAAGCAGCTGCTTATAGCAAAGCTGATCAATTTTCTTTCGCTGATTTTCTTGATAAACATATTGTCTTAAAACATGGCGCGCCTCACAGATTAATAACAGATAATGGAAAGGTATTTACGAGTAAACTAGCCAAAGAAATATATGAACTAAACGACATAAAGCACGTCAAAACAACCGCTTATCATCCACAAACTAATGGTCTTACGGAGAGATTCAATAAGACATTAGCCGAAATGTTATCACAGTATGTGTCCGATAATATGCGTGACTGGTGCCGGGGTCTACCATATGTTATATTTGCATACAATACAAGTATTCAGTCAAGCAACGGTTATTCTCCATTCTACCTCACATACGGACGAGAACCTGTACTACCTACTGACGTAGTTATGGAAAGACCATCCCAGGGTATAACAAATGTCGATCAAATAATTGATTCACGAATTAAATTTGTTAATTACGCGAGAGAACTCGCTAAAACCCATATTGAAGCTTCACAAATCAAAAATACAAGACATTATAATAAAAAGAGACGAGAATTTGTCTTCAAAGAAGGCGACCTTGTTTTGGTGTATACGCCTCAACGGTTTGTTGCAAAACCTACTAAACTTTTACATCAGTATTACGGTCCTTATCGAATTTTAACTCAAACAACGCCTTTGACATTTTTGCTCGAATCTGTTAAAGATAACTATTATACTATACACGTACACATAAGTCGAATGAAACCTTTTTATGATAGAACCGAAATTCTAAATCCGAAAACAATTCAAAAAGAAAATATTATAGATGACAATATAGACGAAGTTGAAGTCATTCTACCAGAAAAGGAATTAGTCACTCGAGAACCTTTACATATAAATTTAGACGAACTATCAGACGAAGAAACTATTGATGAAAATACTGAAATTGAAAATGAAATAATACCACAATCGATTCAAAATATAGAACAGGTTGAACCTCTTGTAGCAACTCCTCGTAGGTCTGGCAGAATACTAAGACCCGTTGATCGTCTTCAATATACTCATTTGGGATTGTTTATATTATTACCATTTTTGTTGTTCGCTTCTTGTGAAGGAATGCTGACAAAAGTATCCCCAGTACTTTGGCGTAAGTCTAATCGACCTGTAATCAGCGGTATTAATAAAATAATTATAACCGTAAAATACGAAAGTACATGTCAAATTTTCTATGACGAAACATTCAACGCAACAAATCATATAGAATTACTAAACTGGTGTGAAAATGCATATCTCGAAGACTTCATTAGTCCAGTTGAAAAATTTTGCAATCCTTCAATAGAAAAGGCAAACACAGAAGTTAAATTTAATTGAGAACGTAGATTTATTTTTGAAGCATTTTTACTGGCTACAGTCATAATAACCGCTATTACTACCGTTGCAGTCTCTTCAGTTGCTGTAACGCAAAGCGGAAAAACATCTGAACAAATTGATGAAATGCAAAAGAAACAAAACGAAATTTTAAAAGTATTGGAAACTCATGAGAATAATTACGAAAAAATGAAAAATATTTTAGAACGGTTACAAGATCAAATAGATAATTTGAATTCTGCTGTTAAAGAGGTTACTGCTTCATTAATTGCATATAAAGTCATGTTACCTAAAGCGTTACATATAGTTAGTAATTTAGCAGGGAAATTGCTTTTAACAAAAGATAGGTTAAATGATGTCGGTAAAAATTGGAATCGTGGAATCGTAGACGAGAAGCTTCTAGATATTTTTAACATAACACTTCCATGTGAATGTCCGCTTTCTCTCGCTAAACCAAAAGATTGTGTTATAGACAAACTAAGAAATTTAATAACTATTAGTTTTGATGTTAACACAAAGCGGTATAAGACCGATGTTCTGGAAGCTGATCCGTTTTCTTTGTTTGTTAAAAGAAACGATTCTTTATGTAAGGTTAATTATTTTGGTCCCAAAAGCGTAATTTACGACGGGGCACGAGATTGTGTTACTGTATTACATCAGATAACTGAGTCAACCAGAGACTTAGTTTTGATGCCTAGCTCTGCTCAATGTCAACGAAATTTACCCGACACTATTTCTAAACGTTACTGGAAAACAGCTTCTTGTCAACCCATAAAAGATACGGTTAACGAAGAAATTATACAAGTTAAAGTTAGCGATAAAACAAATTATATTTATTGTTACACTCTAAAGATGACACTCTATAATAAAACAATCGATTGCCCGAAATATGTTTTCCAAGTATCAAATACTGCCGCGTTTAATATAGATTCAATTACTTATGAAAGTTCTCTCGTTAATGTTCAAAATACATTAAGTATGATACCAGATTTAAGCTCTCGTATTAATTTTCATTTAATGTCTGGATTAAACAACTTGGATATTACTGATTTAAGTAAAGAAAATCACGACGAAATTAATCATATAGAAAGTAGTCATATACCAGAACAAACGCATATTGAACCTAATCATACAAATCGGATTATAATAATAATGCTTATAATCTTAATTATTTTTATAACTATATATTATAATAAAAAATATATTCGTTCTTATAATCTAAGTCGCGTTAATGCCATAAATTTAGCAAAAAGAGATGAGTCCGAAACTGACAACGATATAGAGGCAAATGAGAATGAAAACATGATTGAACAAAAACATACACATAGATCTTCTACTAAAAGTCTTAAAACCGCTGAAAAGGTTTTAATTGTCTCTTCAATGATTGTTGCAGTTTTATTACCTGTAAATGCAACGTATGGTTATAACTTAATTAAGATTCATGTAAGGTTTAATTGTTTATCATCACTGAATAAATCGGATAATGTTATCGTATATAATCACTGTAAATCCGAAATTCAATCTAATCTAATTAAACCGATATCAAACTTTTGCTACATAAGCAAAAACCAAATTAATATAAGTATGTACATAGGTTCTGCCGTTCGTAACAGTTTGAATAATAAATTTTCTACAAATGCGTTCCTGAACAATTTAAATACTATTAAAAAGTCTTGGTTATCAAATAATATTGACTTATCAATATTTAACAAGAGTTATTTCCAAATATATATACAAGACAAAGATTTATTTAAAACCCAATAACCAAAAGCTTGTATATTTATTCCTAATTACGATGTTATACTACTATTATTTAAGGAAAAATCCGATACAATATTAACAATATTTTACTTTGAGTTAATTTATATTTTTAGTTTTGCCGTATTTATTGTAATGGTTTTTATTTTAAGTACATTCAATATAAAAATTTGGAATAATAATAAATGTTTAACAATAATAAGAACTAAAAATAAACCGCCACCGATCACATATGGTATAGTAATTCTATGTTTGGTTAATGTTATTTGTGCTAACGAAAATAACACATCAATTATATTTAGATTTAATTACGAATCTCCCTGTAACGCGTTGTTAAACTTTCACGCACCTAGCAATCAAGCATGGTGTGCAGATTCGTTTTTACAAACGTTTATTATACCTATTAAAAGGTTTTGCGTCTCATATAGAGAATCATTGATTTATAATAGAACATTGTTTAGTAAACAAACATTTAGTTCAAATACTGAGGAAAATATTAAAGTTAATAATATTCATAATATAAAATCTAATTTAACGGTTGAAAATTAATAAAACTAAGTAATATTTACAATAGAATGAATAGTGTTTTAAAACATAGACGAGTCTTTAAAAGGGAGCTAAATGAAAAAGAACATGCATTTTTCGCTCATTTAGCGGCTGAATTTATTTTAATAAAACTTACAATAAATAAAATTTGTCAAAATTGGATTAATGGGATTGTCGACGATGATATAATAAGTTCTACACAAACGCAGATAACTTTACCGAAAGAAACATTCCTTTGTGATTACCTACCGTTTAGTTACGATTTAAATAAAAATAAAAATTTAATAACCATCGAAATAAGAAAGAAACCAAATTTAAATTCTTTAAACAAAGAAAGTGCTAAAAACGAAATAACAATAATATCATTGGTTATTGGTTTAATAGTATTCCTATTAGTCGGTATGGGTAAGCTTTATTTAATAGTTAGAGAGAAATTTTGCGGTAAAATACGTTTATCGTATATTTAGATACCAAAATGATCCAAACGAAAATAACTTACCACTTCCTACTCCCCCTAATACGTACGAATCCGAAAGACAAAACATGAGTCATAACTTATTTCCAATTCCAGAATAATCATTTGACACAAAATTTTTAAAAAAAAATGTTTTCTTTATTCACTTTTACATTATATTTAATCAAACATTACACTTGTTTTACACTACTAAATTTATGCCTATTTATTTATTTTCTTTTGAATAAACCCATTAACGTTATTTTAGACATTATGTTTAAAAATTAAATGAAAATATCTCTAAACGAAATAGCTTTATATACAATTTTTTTAACGGAAATTTGACCTTTAAAGTTATTTTTAGACTCTGTATCTAATATAAGTCACGTTCTAAGCATCTGATCAAATGATCATGAAATCAAATATAAAATCCGGTTTTATTATTTTTATTAGAATAATTGAGTTTCATATTATTGAATGTGTTTATTGAAGTGAAAATCATTTAATTTATAGTCAGTTGAGCATTGAGAATGATCTTTTGATTAAATCATATTATTATTATTAGATTTATATATTAAACTCTAAAATTACTACGAAATAACACTTAGTGAACGAAGGAAATGAGTATTACTAGTACTTATATGTAAATATTAATGAATTGGAATTTTGGTTAAAATTCCAAACAAAAATCAATCTTTTAGTATATAATCATATATAAAATATTTATTACAACTCTGTTGAACGAATATTGTCGTAAAAACTGAATTAATAATAATAAAAACGATTTAAAAATTCAAATTGATAAACATATTAAATAATATGTTTGAAACCAAATATCATTCATTTTTAAAAAAAATTATTTAACATTTTCAAATTTATTTAATAATTATAACCAAAACCAATAAAAAAAAGTTAAGAATTACATAAAATTGTTTAAAATAAATGAATAAATTTTACAAAAAAATTTTATGAAATATTTTAAAAGTAGTTAAACCAAAAAAAATTTATTTGATAAACCATCACCAAATTATTATATAATCAAAATAATATGCTTAATATAAGTTTATAAAACGCGTTACCAAATTAATGAAAAAAATGTTTTAAAATTTTAATCAAAATCCGAAACAATCTGTTTCTTAAACAGATCAAATATTCTTGTTGGTAGCTTTCTTGGACTGTTTTATCGCAGCAATTAGCTATAAAGATTATCGATCTTATTTGACAATCTCTTGCATGCTTGGGTTGGTAGCCATACATAATTGTTAACTTCTGATTTACATGAAACTGAAACTGTGGTAACAATCGTTGAGTTACTTTTGGTGGATGAACAGTCGCCTCACCAATATTTATAGGGTAGTACCAATAAGCTATATTAATTAAATTTAATGTTATTAAAATTTTATTAAAATTTTCTAAATTATGTAACCTTCAGGGTTATCGCTGTTTTTGATAATAAGAACAGAAGTATGACAAAATGACGAAAATTCAGCGTTGCATCCGGTTGTCATAACCTTAATTAATGCGGTTTTACCAGACCTAACTGCTTGGTTGACTCTCTTACGTATATTATCATCTATTTCCATATAAAAGCCAGTTATATCTTTTAACCTTCGTTTTTCACGACTTATTAAATCCAATCGAATATTGTTGTTACCAGCAATTCCTTTTTCTACATAAAAGTTAGTATTCTGTATTAAGGTTTTCTATTCGGTTCGAATACGTTTCCAGTAATAATAAGGCATATCAAACTTGGATATATTTTCCAAAATATCTCTATTAATTATAAAATATATAAACTTAATAAATAATAGATATAATTAAAATAATTTACTCATAAAACTCGAAGGTTTTCTCGGAAATAACATTACGACCAACATATTCATTATAGATTTGATTATAAATTTCATTGAAAGGTCCACCCCTTTGATAAATTTTCGGACTTTATTGAAAACCGAAAATTTGGTGATAGCGCCGGGATATTTCGAGTTTCGGTATTCTTTGGTGTATTCACCCTTCTCTATACGAAAATTTAACTCTTCGATGGCATGATCTGAAATTTCATCCCTTCGGTAAATCTGATATTAATCAGGGTGACTCGCCCAACGGATTAGATAATAATCCGACTTATCTCCTGTGTCACCATCCATTATTCTATCAATTTCTTTTACAAAATGATCGAATGTTTCCAATTTTCTTTTCTCGCGCAATACTTATAATTTTGTGGTTAAAGAGTTTATTATTGATTTGGAATTATTAATTAAAATATATATTACCAAACAACTTCGTTTTTCGGGTATGGTATCGACTATGAAGCCTTTACCATATCGAATACATTTGCCAAGTTCAAAATTAAGCCGTTTTCCATCCTCTACAAGGCAGGCATTTTTAATCATGAGATAATCGCCGCCTTCAAACGTCGGTGTTGTTTTCATCCTTTTAACCCCCTTTTGAGCAATAAGTTTTGTATTATCATTATTTTGGATAATACTCGAAGTTGAAGCGGTATTGAAGACAATAGAGTCGTTATGTGCAGTATTTGAAGCGAATTGACCTATATTTCCCATAGTTTGCTCAATGGGCACATTATCATATCGAGCACCAGGAGTTGGAGGAAATTCATCAACTACAAGGTCACCCTCTTCGTTGTCGTCTGAATTTGTGTTCTCTATGTTCATATTGAACTCATTTGCCTATTAAAAAAAAATTAATTCGCTTAATTTAATTATGTCTCTCTTAATCTCAATTACAGATTATAAAAGATTACTTTTTTCATAAATTTAATTCGTTTAAAAAATTAAAAAACCCTATTTATGCTTTAGATAATCAAATTAATTAGTTAAAATATTTTCAAGCTCTTTCATAATATCGCTAACTAATAATATAAACTAAAATTATTTTAGAATTTATTTAATCAAAAAAATTTACTTACATTAGCTTGTGTAGTAAAAGACTGTGTAATATTTGCTTCATAATCATCGGTTTCTGATGGCAAAGTTGGTCCTATATAGTTAGGCTCACCAATCGTTACGTCCATTGCCTCATCTATAGACACGCTTTCATTTTGATAATTTGCACTAATATCATCAACCAATCCACTCAAAATCGGTTGAATTTCATCTAATATTTGCTGATTATCAGACTTTTTATGATTTTAAGCATAAACAAGAAAGAGTATGAACATACACAATGAGCTCACTTTATATTATATTATAAGTTAATTCGATAGAATATACAAAAGTTTTTTGTATTAAATATTTTTTGTC
>JAQGAW010003345.1:0-12784 GCA_034698025.1 Phthiracarus crinitus | reverse complement strand
TTTTATATTTTACCAAAACTTTTTCTAAATTTTAAATTTTTTTCAGCCATGATTTTTTCCAAATTTTGGGTGGGGGGGTGGTCAACTTTTTCAAAATTCTAGGGGGGTCCAGACCCGGGCAAGACCCCCCTTGAGCAACTATGGCTATATTTCACAAATAAATTTGTATATAATTAACTAAAAATGATAAGAATAATCGAAAATCATAATATTTATTAAATTTATTATATATATATATACCACTTAATCAACAAGTAATAAATTAAATAGTATCTATAGAGCCATTGTTACATAAAGTATGAAATTCTTATTAAATGTTGACAAATTAACCAAATTATGGTGAATTTAAATTTATTAAACAAAAATAAAGACGTTTTAACATTAGAAAGTGGGTTAAACAATAATTTTTAGTGATTTCTAAGATTCTAGGTAGTGATGGAAAGGCTCGGGCTCCAGAGGCTTTGGTCGGAGCCTGAGCCTGAGCCCGAGCCTAAGCCTCCAGATTAAAACCTAAGCTTCGAACCTAAAATATAGTTGGAGCTAGAGGTGGAAAAAGTTCGATAATTAGAGTCCCGTCCTGTCCTGCTAATTAAAATTCATAGTCCTGTCCTGTCCCGTCCTGTTTAAGATAAATATTAGTCCCGTCCCGTCCTGTCCCGAAAATATTTTGTGTTCATTTATAGCGATGTCGTAATTTTAGTTACAAAAAAATATTATCAACTTTTTGCGCAAATAAACTGATAGCTTTCAATAAATACATTTCACATATATTAGTTGCTTAAAAGTTAAAAAATTGATAAAATGTAGCGGTAAATTAAAGATATTTGAGACATAAATTCGATCATTTGTTGATTTTCGGGATTTTGCGAGCTAAATCTAAAATCCTGTACCGTCCCGATATTTTTATGTTACAATCCCGTCCCGACAAATCCCGTAAAATTTTGGTTAATCCCGATCCTGTCCTGTCCCGTCCCGATAATTTTTCCATGTCTAGTTGGAGCCTAAGCCTGAACCCGAGCCTTATGATTGTAACCCGAGACTGAGCCTCCAAGCCTAAGCCTCCGAGCCTAAGCCTCAGAGCCTCTGAGCCTCCATATGTATTGCATTACAAATAAGGAATAAAATTTGTTTACATTAATATTCAATGTTATTGAATTTTTTGATTTAATTTTCTCAGAAATTGTTAACTATAATACACTCTCGTTAACTCTTGGATTAAACTTTATGAAAAATAAAAATACTTTCTTGAAAATTTTTCAGTAAATATTTTAAAACATTCAATAATAAAGGTTGAGCCTCAATAAAGAGGCTTCAGACTTTAACAGACAGAGCCCAAGCCTCGAGCCTCAGGTTCAGGCTCAAAAATATGAAAACCTCTAGCCCAAGCCTCTATCAAAAATTCCTACACGAGTCTGAGTCCGAGCCTGAGTCCGAGCCTGAGGCTCAGGCTTAGGTTCAGGCTCCAGAGGCTTTGAGGCTCTAAACTACCATCACTAATTCTAGGCGGTTTGGCGGTTTAAACCGCGGCTTATTGCTGTTTCATTCTAAAAAATAGTGATGGTTTGCGGTTTATAAAATTGATATAGAGGTCTGAAAAAATTGGAACCGACTGAAGCATTACAATTATACATTAAATGTATTCAATTTTTAAAAAAAAATATAGCATAGAGTAGTCTAACAAAATATTTTACTAAGGAATTTGTATAAATTATATCAATGAAAATTAAAAGTCAATATTTTAGTTAATATAAATAAAGTTTAACTACTAGTTATTTATAATACTTTCTTTCAGAAAAATATTTAAACATTAAGCTTAGGTGTTCGAACATTAAGCAAGATCTAATGTGTGTAATATATTTTGGAATTTCAAGCTCAAGGTTTACAAATTTTGAGCTTAAGCTTATGAGTTTCAAGCTCAAGCTCAGCAAAATTGAGATTTCATCCAACTTTATTAATATTAAAGCTTCCATCGATTTGAAAATTCTCAAACCGCACCAAACCACAAAAAATCAGTATCAAAAAGCAAACCATCACTAATGATTTAAAACCGCAACCGAATAAAAAACTGCTTTTTAAACAGTAAAACCGCAAAATAATTTAATAGTAAATAAAACGGTGATTAAACTCTTATATATTATTAAATAACTTTAATTTTGTCTGATTATTTATCTTAATTAAATATTAACATTATTTAAATAAAATTAGTTATTTATAGTTTGAAAGTTGAATACGTTTAAAATTTACTACTTAATAATTAATTGCATATATTCATTAAAAATATGCATTTAATCCATTCTAATTTTTTTAAAGTAATTTTCGGAAGATATCGTTCTCATTATGTAATTAAAATTTAATGGCTGTTTTGCGGTTAAACCGCGGTTTTTTTGAATATTTTTCAAACGGTCAAAAACTGCAAAAAGATGTAAATCAAAAACAGCAACCGAACCGCCAATACAAACCGCGGTTTTAACTGCGTTTTAACCGCACCATCGGAAGTTTTAATTGATATTTTCAATTTTTATAATTGATTTATATCCAAAAAATTATATTAAGTAACTATTTTATAAAAATAATAATAAAATTTATTAAATTCCAGTTTTCATTATAAACTTCCCTCTTATGCATTTTTTGGGCTATAAATACACAAAATTTTAATACTCTTCAGAATTTATAGATTTTTGTTATTCCCTTCTAAATCACGTTATTGTTCAACTTTTTTTACCAATATTTTTCATGTAATGCATTACATATCGGTAAATGCATAAACTATTACACTAAACCAATCTAATAAAACTTAACTTATTTCTACGCTTTTCTCATTCTATATCCCAAACTTAATTGTATTAATAGTTATTTTCCGTTTTTGATAACGTTATAAGAAATTCTCAATTATCCATCTAATCGTTGCTCGAGCTTCGCAATAGTGTTCTAATAACTCTAGTGATTCGTATCACTGATTTTGCTAATACTGATCTATTTCCTCAATGACACAGATTCAGCGTTTGGTTCAGGTTTCGGTTAGCCTTGCAAACCATTGTGACGCCAGACAGTGTTTACAGTATACTTACGTCAGTGCATGACTAGCGAGCAATATAGACGTAATTTTTGCACTAAAAACAGCTGTAAATTACGCAAAACAGTACAGCTGTAAGCCTGTTGTATACATAGTATGGGAAAGCATAACACAAAAGGTTTTGTTTAACGTGTAAGCATTAAAAAAATGTATTGAAGTGAAATGTAATCATAAAACACTACACAACTACGCAACTATTCGTTTCAAAGTATAATAACGTATTTTCGTTTTGCTATCTTTTCTTTGTCTTACTGTTTGCTATTAATCATTGCATTTATTAGACGATTATGATTTAAATGCATTTAAATAATT
Organism: Phthiracarus crinitus; assembly: GCA_034698025.1. Taxonomy (NCBI): domain Eukaryota; kingdom Metazoa; phylum Arthropoda; class Arachnida; order Sarcoptiformes; family Phthiracaridae; genus Phthiracarus; species Phthiracarus crinitus. The sequence goes on along the minus strand of JAQGAW010003345.1, from coordinate 9,399 downwards.
GCGTATTTATTTAAACCCGAATTGAATTTAACTCAAAAATGTGTGCAAAAATGGTGTAAAATCGCGTTAAAGTATTTGATAGACACGTAGTAAATGATTGATCGCATAATAACTGGCGATGTCTTACTGCTCTTCATTCGTCGACGTATTACTCCATCGATACTCAAACGCTCAATACTTGGACTGTCCGTATGAGGTGTTTGTCGTCGGAGGTGTTAGTCCTGGACAGTCAGGTATGAGATGTGCCATACATTGCTATAGATTGTATGGTAATGTAATTGTATGATAATTGTTAACATTGCGATTGCAGGCAATCATTTAATACTTCCGCCATCGCTATCGTTAAGTGGATGTAATGTTAAGAACGCGGGATCAGAGCTGAAGATTAGGGAATTGTGTAGAAATGTGGAGGAATTGGATTTGGGTTGTAATGACTTAGTTTCTGTAGTAGAGATCTATAAGATCGCGCGTTCAATGCCAAACTTGCGTTTCCTAAACCTAAGCGAAAACGATTTGTCGAAATGCATTATTGGCGACAGTAATGACAATCGTATTGACAAACAAACAATGTTGACTAACATTAAGAGTTTAGTGCTTAACAATACGCGAATAGCGTGGTATACGTTGCACGCTATGCTCGATTCAATGCCATGTATCGATGACTTGCATCTTAGTCTTAATAATTACTCGTCGATTGATTTAAATTCAATGAAAACCTATCCGAACATAAAATATCTTTATTTAAGCGGAAATCCGGAATTACGTGACTGGGAAGACATCAAAAAGATAATGCAAACGTTTCCGTGTCTTCAGGGCTTAACAATGGCTGACTGCAACATATCCATCATTAACGATGACTTTATTGCACAATTACCGCATTTGCAAAGTTTGAACATAACTAATTGGCCGATCATGTCGTGGCAATGCATCGAAAAGCTTAACTCTATGCCCAAATTAGCGAAACTTCGCTGTCAAGGAATTGGCATTTTAAATGACATCAACTGTTTAGAGTCGAGAAGACATCATTTAATCGCTAGATTACCGAATATTCAACGACTAAATGGCAGCGATATAACGAATGACGAAAGAGTTTTCGCGGAAAGAGCTTTCCTTCGATGGTATGTCGTCAACGAAAACGCAGAAAAGCCACAGCGGTATGAAATATTGTAACAGCATTTTGTAACTTGTATTACAAATGCTTTCGCTTTTGCTTATTCGATTAGATTCTACACATTGCAATCAATACACGGTCGTGTGGACCCAATAGCAGAGGTTGATCTGTCGCCTCCGAAATTCGCTGACGTTAAGGTCGTATATAACGAGCCTAATGATGCTTCCAGTGATGAAGCAATAACAGAGCAAACGCAAACAAAACAAATCAAAATTGACATCAATAAGTCTGTTAAAGATTTTAAGATGCAATTGAGGTAAGATTTAAATGACGATTGACTGGTATTATCGTTGCATTGTTATTGTAGTTCAATGTTTGGCGTTTCTCCGTCACAAATGCGCGTTTATTATGTCGATCAAGAGATAACCGAAATTCTAGGAATAACGCAAATCGAAGAATTAAAATATAACCAGAAAAAGTTGTATACTTATAATGTGCAAAGCGGTGACGAATTTTTAATCGACCATAAGTAAAATTAGTTATTATTAACATATTTATTATTATTATTTTATGTTTATTAATCACTTAATAACCAATCGTTAGTTTATTTTTGTTTTATTATTATTTTTGTTATTTTATTCATAATCTTATATTCTTTATTGAGTTCTATTATAGTTTTGTTGTCCATTTTATTTTAAGGCAAGTGTGCTTAGAAATTAACAAATATTACTAATAATATATACCATATATAATATATACATATATATATATACAATATTTAAAATTAAAAGTATTTTCTAAATGCCATATGAAAACATCAATGAATAATTCGTGAATAAATATTTATTTCGAAATCAAGCTATAATTAAATCATTTATTTAATGAATCAGTTTTGCAACTTATTTATACCTTAAAATAAATTTATATTGTGATTATATCTGAGTTTACAATGTTGTGGTGCTTTCACAGGGTTGACCCCAACCCCACCCTCGCCCCCACCCGCTTATTATACTGTTTAAAAAGATATTTTTTTTAATTGGCCAATGATTCTATTAAATTAGCAGCTTTTTCTAAACTTTTTTCGTATTGAATTCTTTTCGAAACAGTAAGCAATCGATCTCTCAGTACTTCATCATTAAGTAGTTTCTCAATAGCATCTAATAATTCATTTTCGGTAAATTCATCATTAAGTCTAATACCGAACTGTTTCTCGTGAATTCGTTGCGCATTGTCGTACTGATCGAGAAATATTGGATAAACAATCATCGGTTTTCCGAAATAGAATATTTCCATTACCGAATTATTTCCGCCGTGCGTTATGACCAAATCAACCAAAGGAAGTATACTGGTTTGCGGTAAAAACTTTTCTCCCCACATATTATCCGCCAATTCGTATTTAAAATGATGTGAACCTTTTGATACTATGAAACGATGCGAAGATTTCGATAGGATTTCCACAAATTTTTTCATTAATTCCACATTAATCGATCCCAATGTGCCCATTGATAGGTAAATTATTTTTCCCGGTTTGCTTGTTATTTCGTTTGGTAACGTAAAAATATGATCATCTCTTATGATTAGATCGTCGACTCTAAACCAGTTTTCCTTTGGGGGTATAATGTCTGTGTAATCCAATTCTTTGGGAAACCCGTATATATTAAAGTAAGGCGATTCGGGGAAATAATAACGCAATTCGGGAAACCCATATGAAGAGTACCATTCATTCATAGAATGTATATTAAGTTCCCAAGTTTTACTACGGATTGATTCAAATTCATACCAGTTTTCTTTGTCTCCATCTGTGTTGTAACCTATTTTTAACAAAAATGTTTTATAAGACAGTGAAAGACGAGCAGAGTGTGAATTTTACCGGAAAAACAAGGAGGAAGTTGTTTACTGTCATACATTGCAACTGGACTTTCGGCAAACACAGCAACCCATGGCTTCCCTGAGTGCACTAAAATCGGATTCGCGCAGAAACACGAGACAACAACAATGTCTGGGTTACAACATTCAACTAAATTCGCAAAAAATGAATCGTCCTTTTTTCGTTGTTGCACATAATTTTCAAATTCACTGCACGCCGTCAGAGCTTTAAAAGTTTCCAGTGAAGACTTAGCCGACAAAACCCCATTATTCAGTAAATAATTAGCGATAGTGTCAGTTGAATCAATCGCTTCATTGTCGTCATTTCGGTCTGAAGTTTGCTTGAATACGAAGCCATTCTTTTCAAGACGTTGTTTATACGACTTGTTCGCCGCAAAAATAATTTCATGTCCACGGCTATTAAGCTGTTTGGCCAATGCTATCACTGGATTCATTGATCCAATCGCATCCGTAGAGTTAAATAAAAATTTTAGCCGTTTTGTGTGAATTTGATTTTCCATTGTAATAAATTTTTAGAAAAATATTGAATTATAATTTAATGGTTATATAGTTCAAAATTTTCTAAAATTTACATTTATTTGCACAATAATCTAATTTTAAATGTATATTAATATAAATGTATATCTAATTTTCCCAAATTTTGTGGGCAAAATAAATATTTATCTTACGAATGAATAGCAATATACAAGATGTGTCCGTTATCTTAACGACCAGTGATAAAGTTTATCTATTTATAGAAGTTTTATTCGGCATAAAAATTATCATAAGTTACACAGAGAAAGTTAGCTTTAAACTGTGATGTAACCGTTTTTCAAAGCTTTTTCATTTTCTTAATTCGACAAAAGTTTTTATATCAATTATTTTAATTAGAAATTTTTTCAATTAAGTGCAAAACGTGAAACATTCTATCATTTTCAATATTTAAAGATTAATATAAAGTTTCACATCACTTCATGCATACAATAGTTATGTACATTATTTGACACTTTTATAAAAAGCGCCGTAAAAATCGGTAACAATATTTTAAATCATATTAGAAGCAAGTTTTTAAAATTAAATAATAATGACAATAATAGTTAAAAAAAAGTTTTAAAAATTTAAAAAATAAGGAAATCGTGCAACAATATTAAAAACCGGTTTAAACTGGTTTAATCTGGTTTGAAGCGGTTAAATACAGTTTAAATGTCTATTTATTAGTAGTTATTATTTTTTTAGATTTTAATTGTTTAAAAACATCAATTGAGGAGTGGAATTGGAAAACCGACTTTGAGAACAGTCATTGTTGTAAAGCATGTTAATGGAAACTTTAATTCTTAGAACAAATGAAAGCTTTGTTGTAACTTTTAAATATTAAATAGTTATTGAGTGTTAAAAGTTTTAATAAAATTATTTTTTTCTATGTATAAAAGTGCTAATTAAGCATATGTTTAACTTAACATGTTTTACAACAATGACTGTTCTCAAAGTCGGTTTTCCAATTCCACTCCTCAATTAAAGGTTGTACTTTACTTAAAGGTACGTATTGTTGTAAAAAACTTTTTAATAAAACATTCAACAATAAAAAACACGCTATAGTATTTAAAATTAAAGTAAAAATTCGTTTAACACTAAACAATAAATTCAAAACCTATTAAAATGAGCCGAACCGACTCTAACAAACCTAAAATAACCGAACAAACCAAATCAAGCCAAACCGAAACGAACCAACTAAACCTAATAAACCAAACAAAACAAAACCGAAGCGAACCGAATCAAAATGAACCGTAACGAACCGAAACGAATCAACCTAATAAACCAAACAAAACCGAACAGAACCGAACCGAACCGAACCGAACCGAACCGAACCGAACCTAACCTAATCTAACCGAACAGAACCAACCCTACCCAAACCAAACCAAACTCATCACAACCAAAATTTAAAACCAACAGAAAATTAATTTAAATTTAGAAAATCTTCAGATATTAAAAATTTATTGAGTCTTACTGACGCTGATTTGCATTCCTATTCAATAATTAGTCATTGTATTGTAAAGTAAGTTATACTGTTGTTAACTGTTTAGTGTATCAGTGTTACTCGTATTGTTAGAACTTTTAAATAAACTTTTTACAACAATACGTACACTTAAGTAAAGTACTGCCCAATTAAATTTTATTTATATGAATGATTTATTTTATCTAATATTTATAATAAATAATTATCAACTTATTATCGCACAAACTTTATATGAACGAGAAGACGATATATTATAGAATACAAGCAGTACTGAAAAAATGACATCAATAGAAGAAACCAAACAAACATTGTTAATTAATAGCTCTTCAACCAAATCAGAACCAATAACAACAAACTCAACCACTAAAAGCTCTCATACTATTACTGCGATACCATTATTACCGAAAATTAACACTCCATCGCAGATCTCATTATCACACACTATTCAATCACATTCGACTATCAATACAACTCCATCATCAAAATCTTATAACGCTTTTATGATATGGATATTCATCGCAACTATTATTATTCTTTTAGTAACGATATGTTTCATAATAATAATGTTTTGTTTGCTTTGCAAAAAATCGAAACAAACACGAAAAAACTGAAGAAGAGGTTTCTATAACAGTGATTAAAGCGCGAGCTATTAGTTTTTCAATGCCAGAAACACACACAGAAAAAGAAACTGATGCTAAAGAATCGATAGAAAATGTTGACAAACAGAAAGATAATCAAACTTTCAGAGAAAATAAAAAAGAAGTTATTAATTCGTCTGAAAATAATAATACTTCCAGTGAATCAACGGCTGAATCAAATTCAAATGTTTCGTCAACTGCTTCTCCATCAGAACAGGTAATGATATATTTCTTGACAATCTGTGGTCTGATTCTAAAGAACAAATAGAAAACATTAATACAGAGAACGATAATCAAAATAATAGTGAACATGAAAAAGACGTTAATTATATGCCCGAAAAAATTAGTAATTCCAGTGAATCTCCAGTTGATTCTGATTCTCAATCAAATTCGAAATCTGACAAAACTATTGGCTCTAAAGCAGCAAAAATTGATGATAAGAAATCTAAAAATAAGGCATAAGAGGATAAAGAAAAAGGTTATTTTGTGAGACATTTAATATGTTTTTAAATTAAATAAACTTTTTGTTTGTTATTTAGACGTAAATACTACAGAAGAAGAAAAATCTAAAGTTCAAAAGAATGACAAAATTTGATTAAACCTAATATATTATAAATTTATAAATTATAGAAATTATTCTAATTATTATTTCATTAAAATTGTTGTTTCTATACTGTAATAAATTATTTGATTTATTTCTATATTTCATCCATTAATCCTATTATAATTAAACTTTTATGTATTTTTGTATTATATGTTCAAATTCTTTGAGCTAAATATTCATATTCATTTCAATCGATTAAATTAGAATAAGAATTCAAAAGTGTTTGATAAATAGATGTCTCAGTTGATCATTGAAGTCAAACAGTAATATTTTTTGTTATTTTAGTCACAATAAAACCCGAACAAACAATAAATTGATGGGTTGAACGAGAATATGTATGCATTTAAGTCTACAAATATGGAATTATTTACTTTTTATTCGTAAATTAAAAACAGATAGTTTTAAATTACTTAATAAAATCAAAATCATATAAAATATTATTAACATTTTCGTTGAATGCGTTTAACAAATTTGGCGGAAAATATAAACATCAATAGATTGTAATCAGAAACAGGTAATTCGATTCATTAAAGCATAGGTAATATTATTGATTCACGAAATGAAATTAACAAGTATTGAACTATTTATTTTAAAAATCATTATAAGGAAAGAGAGGGAGAGATAACTAGTAATGAGTCAAACGGTGTAATTATGTGAGTTATTGACATGAAAATAACTAGAATAAGATATCTGATCCTAAAACCGCACGATTTGTTCAATTAGAAAACTCGGAACGGATTGGGAACACTAATAATACATTATATTATTTAATAAAAGAGGAAATATAGATATTTTAATTATATATTTAAAATAAAATTTAATTTAAGTGAATAATAAATTGATTTATTTTTTGTGTTTATTTTAATATTTCATTTATACTAAATATTCAAACTAATAATATCCATTTGGAAAAATTTTCAAATTGTTTGGCAAATTCTCTAATTTTTTGATATAAATCTGTTGCTCAAACGGTAACTCAAATCTAATATTGGATGTATTGCAGCAAAATTTAATGCAAATTCTATTTCTTTTCAATGCAATCTCTATTAACTTATCAATGGTTACGTTCGTTATGTTCGGTATTCCCAATAAACAAATGTGTTCGATATAAACGCATGAATCGATAAGTTCACAAACGCCGATATCAGTGATATCCATAGTCATATTTAAGCACACTTTCTTCAAATGAACCAATTTAGACAATGATATTAGTGAGCGATCAATGAGTGGTGATTTAGTTTCGATATCAATACTTCGAAGATTAGGCAAATAGCGACTGATGTCATTGAAAAACTCGTCACCAATACCTGTATAATGCAATGATAAATACTTGAGATTTGAGCACAATTTAAAACATTCAGATATGCATTCAAGTGATTCGTTTGTTGAACTAATAGTGATTTTAAGATTTATCGCTGAAGAAAATTTTGAAAACGCGTAAAATATATTCACAGGTAATGTATGTCCCAAACTATGTTCGTGATCAGCCCAACCAAAATGAAAATATTTTAGTTTACCGCAGTTTTCCGATAATTTTCTTATATAATAATCAATATTTTGTCGAATACATTCATTTTTGTCTTCGAAATCATATAAATTTAAATCTAAATGCTGTAGATTTATAAGTTTACTGATATAAGAGAGAGCTCTTCGTCCAAACCTATCGACAAACACATGCATTTCCTTGATTTGATTTCTATATTTTTCCGTTAAAATCCAAAGCTTGTCAATATCTTCGTAAGATTTAATTCCTAAATAACGAACGGTTTCTAGTTTTGGCAAATAGTTTTGATCGACGATAATAAATGTCAACAGATTATTAGCAATTTCCAAATTCGTTATATTTGTGCAAAAACTTAAAAACTTTTTAGTAATATTAATAATGCTATTTCCTATGAATAATGATATTAAATGTAATGTCTTAAGTTTATGTCCATATTTTGTGCCAAATTCTAATAAACCATTTCCAGTAATACTAAATTGTTGAAAAGCTTTACCAATGATTAGTGTATCCAAAAACTGCAAATGATTACCAATTAATGGTAACATACTGTCATCCCAATGGCATTCTAATCGAACACAACGAATGTATTTACAACTCTTTAGCGTATATTCAACTTCTTTGAGGAATAGTTGTATTTCCTTTGAACTCATATTAGTATAGCCTCCAAAGATCTCATAACTGAATTGCTTGTTAAATATACATCTTTGCCACTGTTTCGACACTCTTTCCAATGCGATTTTATCACTTAATGGCAAATATTCTAAAATCAGTTCAACCAAATCATCGCAAAGATATTCAAAGAATGGAATATTTTGTGAATTTCTTTCATCAAAAGGTTTAAAAGCCATTAATTCATTATGAGATGCACTAACTGTTGATTGACATGATATGATTGGAGAGTATTGTGATTGTGTTTTTGTCACAGCATTAGATGAAACAGTTGTGGCCACTGATGAAACTCCAGAACTGAGTTTAGATGAGTTTAATTTATATCCAGCAGTCGATGATGGTTTGGTTGATTGTTTTGTATCAGAATATCCAGCGTTAGAGTCTGATTGTGATTGTGATCCTTCTGTTTGTGTCGAAAAGGCATATGATTGTGAACTGTCAACTGCTTCTAATGGATCAGACTGTGATTCTTGTTGTGACTGTTCTTCTATTGATTTATCAAATGCATATCCAAATAGATTTCCCATTATTAATAGTATTATTAATTAGTAATCAATTTCTTATTAATCAGTATTCAGTTATTATCATGAATTCAATGATAAAATATAATTAACTTAATTATCGTTATATATTAATTTCTGTGTATTATTATTGAATGCACTGTTTAATAATGAGATAAATGACATGTAAATTTATATTGTTGTGTAAGTGTATAACAACTTAAATAAATTTATGTATTTTTCAATATCTCATTTACTTCATAGTTTTTATTATATATTCATGTGGCTTAAACTCATATTGAACTTAAGCGTAACATAAGTTACGAAATTGTTTTAAAAGTTTTCAAACTAATCGTTTGATTTTTGTTTTGATAATGATTTTGTATTTTTATAATTATTACTCATTATTAGGGTTTGCTTTTCCGCCGCCGTCTGAGGTGACAGTGTATGCGGTTTTTTGTAAATACTTTTGCTTATTATTTAACACTTCCAA
>JAQGAW010003344.1:0-12784 GCA_034698025.1 Phthiracarus crinitus | reverse complement strand
ACTGAACGACAACCAGTTTTCAAACTGGTGTACGTTAAACATCCGAACGCGTACGTTATGAATCTGAAATTGCTGTATTTTAAACTAAAGAAAAGCACACTTTAATTATTGTTTAATTGCGGTTTTTCTTGAGTTTAAGAATGATATTATACAAAGCTTTTATAAATAGGTGAAGCGAATGCCATCGTCGCTAAAGCCGAAGCAAAATCAAAAGCTATTAAATTAGTGGCTGATGTTTTGAATAACAGCAGCGGTGAAAATGCTGCGTCTCTTAACATCGCTGAACTATATGTGAAAGCATTTTCAGAATTGGCTAAAACTAATAATACTTTAATATTATCTAACGATGTCGGAGATATTGCCAAAATGACATCACAAGTAAGCATATAATAATATTATTATAAGATTAATATTAATGTATTATCGCGCAATACTCACGCGCGCGAGTATGGCGAAAATGGATGAATTTTTACCCCCAAACTCACTTTACTCGCGCGCGCGAGTAACGCATGAAATTTTAATTCACAAAAATTTCTTACTCGCGCGTTACTAATTTTTAAAAGTTAATTAACAACTAATTTAACGTGTTTAACAAATTTTATTAGCATTTATCTTCGGAAGCGTTTATCCGATTTGCTTAAGAGTTTGATTTTTGTAATCTGCTCTTCAAGATCTTTCAATCGATGTATATATCATCAATTGTTCCAACTGATCCTGTAATGGCAAACAGATGGAACAATTGATGATATATACATCAAATGAAAGATCTTGAAGAGCAGATTACAAAAATCAAACTCTTAAGCAAATCGGATAAACGCTTCCTGAGTTTCACTGTGGTTAACCATCATCTTTAGTCAATAAGATAATGCGCGAGTATGACGAGTTCAGAAAAATTCACTTTACTCGCGCGCGCGAGTAAGATATACTTTTTTATTTCATCCAAATTGCTTACTCGCGCGCGAGTATTGCGAGATAATACGTTACATATAAAATATTAATTTAATAAGTTATGCATGTATTTCCTGTAAGGTATTTATACTAAATATTGTGTCCATTCTATTAATAGGCTCTTCAAGTTTTTAAGACATTAAAAAACTCGTCATTAATGATAAAAGAAAGTTATTTAGGAAATAATGAAGTTGAAAATGTAATGAAATCTGCTAATGATTCTAATGACAAACAGATCGAAAAACAAAATTTTTCTGAATATTATAGCGATTATGACGATAATGATACTAAAAATAAATAAAATTGTGCACAACAATCATTATTAAGTCTATTTTCACATTTATAAATGAAATCAATAAAACACAATTATTTCTTTTCATATTTTAGTTTCGTTTATTTTGAAAAACATTAAACTGACAATTTGTAGACGAAAACAATTATGCTTAATATGCCGGTATATGATAGATATGATCGATAATTTAAATATCAGTTATCAGCGGTGCAATTAAATGGTGCAACAGTTTCGTCAATTTCATAACAAAATGGTTTATGCAATTTGTTGTCATCAAACAATAATTTCCTTTTTGTTAACTCACTTTTATTAAAATCAGACTTTTGAAGTAAATCGAAAAAACCGGTTCCTAAACGCATTGGGATTCCAGTTATAATAGACTCGGAAACTCCTAGTATAGGATCTTCTTGACCATAATATGCGGCATCAAATAAATGATCGGCTGTACGTTCAAACTGAAACAAACAATAATTTCTAATAATAATCTTTTAAATTAAATGAATATTTGATTACCGAAGCGAGCATTAATGACGATTCTTTCATCTTCGCGAGACCGAATCTGGTGATACCCAACACTTCTCCTTTATATGTCATGGTATCAGCCAATAATTTCAGATGTCTTTCGTCTATACTAATTCCGTGACTTTTCATTGTTTCTTTGATTTCGAGAATAATCTTAGTACGAGCTGCTTCAATGCCGAGTGTATTTGCCACTTCGATTATATTATTCGATTTCGTTTTATTAGGGTTAACGCCATACGTCGCCATTACGCTTCGAAGGCCTTCGCCTTCAATCATTAAATAGTGTTTACCTTTACCTTCACCTTCACCTTCACCTTTATCTTTATCTTCACCTTTACCTTTATTTCTGATGGCAGCGCGTTTCACAGTATTAATTCCTTTTATAACCACATCACATAATGATTCTCTGAGTGACCACGTTTCACAATTACTGGCTGCTCTTACAGTTATTATTGACGCATTGTCGTCAACAATTGTTATTCTATTCGAACCTATTTTTAAAGCCTTTGAAATCGATTCTTGAATAGTATAAGCATCCACTTCTAACTACAAAATTAAAATTAATTTAAATTGCATTTACAGAAAAATAAAATAAAAGTTTTTACCTTAAGCAGACGAATTCTTTCCAAATATAATTTAATTAAAACAAAACAATCATCACGAGTGACAACCTCTTCAAGATATTCACAAACCTGACCGAGTGTTGTCTTTTCAATTCTCATTTTAACGGCGCGCGCAAAATCCGAATCTTTATCATTGACCAATTTTGCTTTGATTATGGGCGTGGATATAGTTTTGTTTGCATTAATCAATTCTTTGATTCGAGGAACGCCTTGAGTTATGTTCATAGAAGCGACGCCAGCAAAATGAAAAGTTTTTAAAGTCATCTGAGTTGCTGGCTCTCCAATGCTTTGCGCACAAATCGCTCCGACAGCAGTTCCTGGTTCTATCTTCGCTCTTAAGTATTTGTCTGCGCATACTATTAAAAATTTGCTTAATTGCGTTTCTGTTAATCTACGAAAATCAATAACAGCTTTGTTATTAATATAACGGGTAAATAAATTTTGATTAATTTCTATATGTAGAGCAAAATCATCAATAAAACACACAATTTTGTCTTTAAAACTCTCAGATATATTAAAATCAAACGAATCAATAGAATGACGCAAATTTCTGCGAATTTGTTCGCTATTTAACGGTTTCTCGTGTTTACAAGGATTAAGCGCACATATATGTTGCAAAAGACTATTAAAGTTAACCAATATGTCTTGATCTTCCATATTTAAAGGGTCGAGACAATCGTCACCATATATAAACTGAACGACTTCTCCTCTACTATTCCGAACTGAGCCGTCGTAATGAGAAACTAAATCTTCAAGAGCTTTAACCAAACGTCTTTGCATATATCCAGTTTCAGCTGTTTTCACGGCTGTATCCAATAAACCTTCTCTTCCGGCCATTGTGTGAAAAAAGAATTCTGTAATTGTTAGCCCAGAATAGAAACTATTTTCAACAAATCCCTTCGCGAGCGGAGATTTTTCGTTATGCCCAAAATGGGGTAAAGTTCTGTCAAAAAAACCATCGGGAACTCGTGCACCTCTTATTGCTTGTTGTCCAACACAAGCTACCATTTGAGATACATTTATAAGTGAACCTTTAGAACCGCATAACGCCATTATTAGCGGAGAATTTTTCGAACCGAGTTCTAGTATGCAAGCCTTTCCTGCGTCATCACGAATAGCTGATAACTCTTTAAGAATCTTTGATTCTAACGTTTCTTCAACAGTCTGACCCTCTAAAGCATCCAACTTTCCTTCGCGTAACTTTGTTATGTAATCATCAACATTTCGATATCCATTTTTAAGAAGCAATTGCTTAGCTTCTAACAGACCCTTAGTAGGCGTGACGTCATCGATTCCGAGAGAGAATCCTCTGTTAGATATGAAATAACTGGCAACTCTTGCTAAACGCCACATCACTAATCCCGCCTTATCTCCATTGTATTCGCGTAATATGCAATAAAATATGTTAGTTTTAGATCCAGAACCTAAAGTGCTTTTTTCCATACAACCACATAATAATTCACTATTACGAATCACAATCCACGAATCATTTGTGCAAAGATCTTCTACAGGATTCTTATCATTTCCACTATAATTTTTTCCTTTAGTTCTCAGATTAATGTTTAAATCACAGTTTTTATTTGGTTTAATAATCAAACTGAATATCTGTTTACCGCTCCATAAAGCGCATGGCTTCATAATGCAAGGCTGAGGCAATTCAATCATTGTTTTTGAATCAGTTCCAGCCATGATTGAGCTAATAATCTGACAAGACTTAAATTTATCAAAAAATACATCTTTGTGTGTTAATAAAAAAGAACCAGTAATGAAATCTTGAATCGCAGCAATTAATGGCTCGCCGTTACGCGGCGTTAAAATATTATTCTTAGTTCCCATTAAGACTGCGGCTTCAGCTTTAGACTCTTCAGTTTGCAATAAATGAAGATTCATTTCATCGCCATCGAAGTCAGCATTATATGGCGTACAAACGCATTCATTAAACTTAAGCGTGCGATCCTTATGCACCTTAGCTTTGTGACACATTATACTCAATTTATGTAGTGATGGCTGTCGATTAAAAAGAACGATATCTCCATCAGTCAAATGTCGTTCAACTAAATCGCCACATCGTAATTGACGCACAATATCTTTTCTCTTCGCGTACTTTAAAAACGTTTTTTTAATTCCTTGTGTAACATAATTAGCGCCGGGATGTTCTTCACTGCCTTTAATAATTAACTCTTTCATTAAATTAATATTAGCGGGCGTTACTCGTTCGGGATATGTTAAAATTTTAGCGATATGTTCAGGAACACCAACTTCATCGATGTGTAAATTTGGATCCGGACTGATAACACTACGCGAAGAAAAATCCACTCGTTTTCCACTTAAATTGCCGCGAAATCTGCCGTGTTTTCCCTTAAGTCGTTGAACGAGACCACGAGTTGGTCTTCTCGGTCGCATTGTATAAGGTATTCCAGACGTTTCACTATTAAGATATAAAGCAATCCGCATTTGAAGAAAATCCCAATCTTCACCCATCATTCCCATGTGAGCTCCCGTTGATTTCCTTCGAGTAATAACATCGTTCACAAATATTACTTCAGTGAGTTTAACGGTAAGATCATCTTCGTTCGAACCAGTATCCAATTCATTAATAACCGAAGGTCTTATACAAGAAGGAGGAACCGCTAAGCGAGTTATAATCAAATCTTCGGGACGATGACTACGAGTAACTAAAAGTGGCAGATCTTCATCGGGAATCTGTTGAAATAATTGCAAAACACGAAAAGGGTCTAATAATTCGGCCTTTGTTTTACGCAAAAAATCACTTATATCGTTGTTATACATCATTATTTCATTAAAATTTTCTAATAAAAACTCATCTTGAGATTTAAGTTTAGAAGTAGTGGTCGGAGTGTTGACGTGAATTATCTTAAAGACGGCAACCTTTTTCACGGCACCATTGAATGCGCCACAAAATGGACAATACTTCACTTTTTTGCATTTATCAATGATTTCTCGATGCATAGCCTTTTTCTCGAGAAAACTCAGGTCTGGTTTACGAAATTTCCATATATAACGCGTTCGTAATTTGATGGGAACTAAAGCGCGAGAACACGTTTTACACACGGTTTGTAATATGGAAATAATAAATCGAAAATATCCGCAATGAAACACTGGTAGCGCTAAGTCAATATAACCGAAATGTCCGACACATTCTGCGACGCCGTTTCCACACGTTTCGCACTTTAAATCGTTTTGACTGGTGCCGAGTCGTGCGTCCAAAACACCGTAAACCATAGGTTTGCGTGATTTACCGCTCGATGTGTCGTACAATTCTTTACGAATACATTGAACGTGACTTTGTTTACGAATTTCTGCCTTATTTGCGATACTAAAACAAATATCACTTATTTTCATACCAATATTACACGCTCTGTACTGTTCTTTTTCCATTATTTGGATTAAAAACAAATACTAAACACTAGACAAATGACAATTGAACGAAATAATGTCATAACGATCGTACGTTTATGTTTCTCTATCGCACACATTCATTACAGCATTAACACCGAAATACAAACGTTTAAGCGTAACACGTGACTAATAGTACATTAAAAACTATTTATGATAACCCAAAATACACTCATTTACGTGTATTGCATTCACATCCACGAAATTCCAAAAAATTCTATAAATTTTATTAAATTGTTTCGCTTGAATTCAATTAACAATTAAATAGTTTTAATTTGAATACATTTGTGATTATAATTATCAGATATTATGTATCCATTAACTGTATTTGAGTGTATTTCTAGTGACGTTTAAGTTACTAACGGTAACTGATTTGTTTAGAGTTATACCGTACTGTACTGTTACTGTTGTGTAATGATTGTGGTATTCTTAATATAGAGTTACTGTTACCGTATTGTAATAGTACTGCAATAGTATTGTAAATGTTAACAAATGTTAACAATATGTCGAATGAAGTATCGAATGATGAAATAAAGACAAAGAATGTGAGACAAACATCAATCATAATAGAACTTCACGAAGCAATTGTAGCAATTGGTAAACACTTCGAGTTAAACGATCCCGAAATTAAATATAATTTAATCGCCGATTATTCGAATATTGATAACATCGAAGACGACGACGAACTCGATTATAAACTCGATGATAACGGAAGCGCTCATCGAAGGGCTAAAGCGTTAATTGATTTTGAGAGACACGACTGCGACGAACTCGGGTTTCGTAAGAATGATATCATAACTATAATCAACGAAAGGGACGAACACTGTTGGGTCGGAGAACTGAATGGACACAGAGGTTGGTTTCCCGCAAAGTTTGTCGAACTTCTCGATGAAAGGCATCGAAAGTATAGCTTTGCTGGCGACGATCGCGTCAATGGATATATCAATGAGTTGGTTCGCGGTCGTCTCTATACTGCTTTTAAGACTATTCTTAGTTATGGATTTAAAAAAACATTATTTATTCACACACATCCGTGGGTTATCGTCGAAGCCATATCTAAAGCGTGTACCGAAAGCGACTTTAATTCTGTGTATTCGCGTTTAGTTTTAACGCATACATTCCATTTGGACGAATTCGCTAGAGTTTTATCGCCATCAGAGTTATTATACCGAAGTATCGCTCATATTAACCATACACACGAAAATGAAGCGATGGATGTTAAGTTGAGATCACTTCTATGTATTGCTCTTAATCAACAAATATTGCATCAATGGTTTACATTACTATGTATTAGTCAAACACATATTATTTCTAAATGGTATTATAATTGGAGTTTTCTTAATAGTCCTGCATGGAAATTGGTTAAAGCAGAGCTCAGGTAATCATTAATTATCAATCATTTCTATTATAGTTGTCAGCGAAAAACTTTGCAACCAAACTTTTTGAGAAAATTTTATTAAAAAAGAAACTTAAAAATATAATTTATACAGTACGTGAATTTTAAATATCATGAATGCTTTATAACATTCCAAATACAAAGAATTCAATGTTTTTGGTATAACATACTGCGGTAAAAAAAATTATTAGCATTCATTATATAAAATTATTATTTATTTAAGATTTTTAAAATAATATTTTTAAAATAAAATTTTGGAATTAATTGTTGTTTTAGAGTTCTCATGGGTTTTATCGGAAAGAATTACCGGTAAATGTCTAAATGCGTTTTAAACTTATTATTGCTTCATCGTATTATTTTTAATTTCGATAGCATATGTAAAATTTCCCACATTGTATTATAAAATGCATACTTGTAAGAACGTGGGCAATTAATTGAATTACAAGCCAACATTGACTTTGAGAACCAGAATAATTTTATTTTGTCTCCTATAAGCCCAAAATATGACAGAAACTGTTTTTTTTAAATAAAGTTACAACCAAAATGCTTTTCTGGTTCAGCTTAAGAAGTTTAACACTAAAAAGATAAATATGAGTTATTTTAGGATTATCAGACAATTAACCGGTGATGCAGTTTTTTAGAGAAAATCGAGATAATTTTTGTTGATAATTGATATGAAGAAAGAATTAAAGTGAGAATACATTTTAGTCTAATAAATTCAGCTTATAATCAATATCTATCCCTTGAAAAGTCAACATTCAGAAAATTTTCTTATTTTTGCTGAAATTATAAAATTATCGGTTTTCAGAACCTCGGAATGTAACCAAAAATTCGGAAATTTATCATAAATTAGAAATATTATAAATTACTCGCACTTTATTTTTTAGTCTTACACTAAATTGTTTTTCATTAGTTTTTAGTCCAAAAAGTATTGTTTCTGTTAATGACCAAAATGGGGAAAATGAAAAAATTAAGCAAAAATTAAATTAAATTGTCGATTACTGAATATATTGGTTTAGCTTTCATTGTATTATACTGTAACAGTTACAGACATATTATATAAGCTGTTGGAACAATATTTACGTTAATCTTTGATTATCTGATTTTTATCTTGGTTTTGATAATATCCAGTGTTTTATAACATTATAAATTGAATAATAATTCGATATTATGTTACTTTAATTTTATTTTAAGTCTAAACTAGAAAATACAATAATATATAAATAGTATTATATAATTTATAAATTAATGCCACGAATTAAGTTAAGAAATAAATTAAGTTAAATGTTTTGATGAATTGTTTTATTTGTTGATTATAGGTTATTGAAGCAATTTTCGTTTAATCTGAATGTGAACGCAGAATTACCAGAGAGTATGCAACCAAAATCACCGGTTTCTAAAGATGGAGTTAGAGATATGTTAGTGAAACACCATCTTTTTTCGTGGGATATTTAACTTATTCGACATTATCTCTATTAAATATACTGAAATAGCAAGACGTATATTTTTCTGTACAGTTTCCACCAGATTTCCCGAACTTCTCTGCTTCCATATATTCATAAAGTAGACTTTCTTCGTCATATGCGCGCGAAACTCTAGTTTTTAAAATGAAAAATTAAGATTTTATGATTTAATAAATGAGTGATAAATAAGTTTACATATATGTTGATTTTCTTACGTTAATATATGTTCCAGAATTTCGTGAAATGGAGATTCGATTAACAATGGCATGTTTGCCATTTCGCATATCGCTTTATTAACACAATTATAGCCATCGATTCCATATCTTTATGAATTAATAACAAAAAATTGTATTACCGGTATTTATTTAATAAAAAGTAATACAAACTTTTCAAGAGATTCAGCAATAGAGCTAAAAAGATCGTAGCGATGCTGAGCTGATGCGACGCCTATACTTCGTTTCATATGATGATAAGGAAAATACGGTGAATTACCAGATCCATAATAAGAATCATAACCATAGTTATTAGGCATATATGATGGATAATTTACTTGTACTGATGGTATTTCTGGTATGACAACTTGAATTGGTTTCAAAGTGATTGGATTAAATATAATCGTATCATTCAATAGAGTTATCGATAGCGGCAGTGCAATATCTATCTCAACGTCTACACCACCTAAACTTGGTATCGGTAATTGAACTTCAATATCAAAAGATACTTTTGAATTTTTTGCGAACACAAATCTTCTCACGCGATGATGTGGTAATGAATCTTCTGATGCGAATGTTGTAACTCTTATTATTACGGTGTATATCACTATAAGTTTATTAATGTATAGCGTACTCATTTTCAACATACAATGTGTGATCAAAAATCAAGACTTTTATTAAAGAAAATAAAATATATACCAAATGATACTATTTTACTTCATAATGACATTGCGAGTCATCTTACATATGACCCTCAGTTGACACTCAAGTTTACTTCCCATTTATAATGAGACAGCATAGACAGGTAAATGAAATGACGATACTTGTCGATAATGCACTTACAAATACTGTAAAGTTATGCACTTTTACCGAATTATAAAAGAAGAATTATGCGCAAAATAAAACTGCAATGTCATAGAACTCAATATAATTTATTTTTCCAATTGAAAGATAATCTTATAACAACAACAATCATGACAAACATGAAGTGTCAAACGTTAATATATTATGTTATTTTAATTTTTGATTGTTATGCTATAATAAGTGGTCAAAGTTCGCAACGATTAATTTTGCCGACCACTGGTTCGTTATTAAAGATAATTCCAAGCGTAGAGATGCCAATGTCGTCGTCCAGTTCTATTGCTTCGGGTCTAAGCTTTAAAATGCCGATTTCGATGCATTTTCCCAGTGTTACTGATGTGTTTCAATCATTTAGACAAACTCTGAATAACGGAATCAACATTAATAATAATCCACAACGAGTATCAGCTATACCTCAAGATGCGTTGATTGTAAATAAAACTCGTGTTGAATCTCGGGCTCATTTATATAAAACAATAGAGAAAACTCATAAAAGTTTGGGTCGCGTTTGCTTAATGAGAGCAATATGTGAGGTCTCAGAAGTGCCTTTTATTTCACCATCTTCTGGATTATTGGGTGAAATCATTGACATGTTATTAACGTAATTAATAAATATATTTTTTAAAGAATTCAATTGCACTTTTATCAAAAAATTTTTATTTAAATTTTTCAGAACTTCATTTTTAAGAGACGAAAATGGAATTTTATCGATTTATGAAGAGGCAGAACAGATTGGAAAAAAAGCTTTTTTTGCAAAACAAAATTCATGCAAATCCAAGTACAAAGATTGTCCATTATCTTTATTCAATATTCTAGACCTTCCTATTGGGTAATAATATTATAAGTTATAAAATAAATTTTTATAAAAATATTATATCATTATTGAATTATTTTAATTAAATTATTATCAAGTTTTGGTTTATAAGTTAAAAGTTTTGCGTATTTTTTTAAAAGTTGTTTCCAATAACATTGAACTGAATCCAATGTTAAATATTTCCAAATAAAATTAAATCCTTGGTTTGCGATATTTTCAGCGATTGAATCATTTTCTTTTAAAAATTCTAATATATCGCGAATATCACTAAAATCACTAGCAATCGGTACGTAATGAATCCACGGTTTAAGTTGTAAATAAAAAAATTCAATCCAATTTGAATGAACATTTAAAACCACAGATTTGCATAAAAATAAATGTTTGTACCGAAACGAAGCGGCGACTCCTCGCAAATTGAAAAGGTATTTATACTGGCATTGCTCCTCAAACGAAACAACAGGCACTGGTTGTTCGCCTAAACTGTCGGATATTGAACGCCACGCTTGGTTTTTAGTATATTTCGCGTCAATTAAATGAGGATAGTTTCTACTCATAAGTATGAGTGGGTCGCGTTCACCAGAGGTTCTCGAACCACGAAAATACGCCATCGAATGCTTATGTTTCCACTCGAGATTATGGACACTGTTTTTAATACGTTCTCGCATTAAATCCCATCTTCCGATTCCAGTTGGATGTCCGTCAATAGCAGGTCCGCCGCACCAGAAGCTCCACGCGGGATATGTTATGTCTATGTATTGAGTGATATCCTTAGAAAACGAAAATATTGGCAATGCTTCCCAATTGTTATGGACCTGAGGATAATCTCTAACATTTATGATTAATTCCATATCTGGTAATTCATTGATAATGCTTAGAATGAAATGTTGAACGCCATCGCAACGCGAGGGAAACATGCAATCACTGTCGCGATATAACTGATGATCGATTATCTGATAGCGAACGCCACGCTTAACGCGTTCAATGCTATCATTAATGTGTTGTTCGCTGATTCCATTATCAGTCCATACTTTCAGGTCTGATTCAATCAAATCCATATAATGTTCGCATGAATTGTCGTCGTTTTCATTGATATTTCCACTTTGGTTTTGCTCTGAATGATTGGATTTCGCACTTTCAATCAATTCGTAATATTTGGACCATTTTATCGAAAAATGTTCATTTTTTTCACTCAAATACTTATTCTTTTCGTGATCGATGTCTATATTTTCGTTAATCAACGAATTAGTTAAATATGCCAATTCAAACAACATATTTATTTTAATAAATAAAATAAGTTTAATAGCAAATATTAAATTCATATTCGACTATAACATTCAATTATTAATTATCAATAGTATAATATATATCATATTCTTGTATTAATATCTTTAAATGTTTTAACTTCAACTTCAACTTTAAACATGTTTAACAAACTTTTCAAACGACAATACAATTGTAGTCTTAGACTACCAAACACTATTCAAATGCGTACGTACAGTCATGGCAGATGGCAGCACATATCATACAAACTGACTTTAAAGTTTCCAGCAAAACGTTTTTAATACAAATTAAAATTCAAATGAATTAAATTTTTCATATTTTATAAATATTTTGGTGAAATTATTTTGAATTTTCAATATTTATTATTTTATTTAAAATCTGAAAACATTATTTTTTTACTAACAGTTTGAACATAAGTTTTATAAAAAAAACTTAACTTTAAAATTTAAGATATAAGCACTAAATATTTAAAAATTCGAAACACATGTGAAAAATGATGGTTTTTATTAAAAAACAACAATAATTTATTGAATTTGTTTCGAAAAAGTTGCTATTATTTTCTAATTGTAATTTTATTTGATTAAAATGCGATGAATTTTTCCCATATTTTGTTGGTTCTGTGGTATAATAAAGATGTTTGATGGATGTAACGCTTGATGGTTGCGATGACAACTTATTAGTTACAACTGAAGATGCATTTGATTCGTTTGCTAAAATTAATTTATTTAAATTATATTTGAAAAACTGAATACTTGTTCATTAGAATTAATAAATCGATAATAATGTGTGTTTCGTTTTTTTGTCATAAAACTAAAACAACTAAAAATCCTTATGAAACAGACTTACAACAACACTAGAAAAAATACTGTAATCTATATATTTCGTAAGGCTGTTTTTTGACAAAGATATTCTGACCAAACGGCTATAGTTAGGGGCATACTGTCAATTGGAAAAT
>JAQGAW010003343.1:0-12785 GCA_034698025.1 Phthiracarus crinitus | reverse complement strand
AGTTTAATAAACAAATATGAAACAATTTTAAAATACGTGCTGATTACTATGGTCGAGCTAGTGCGGACACACGGACACACAGACGGACACACATGGTCAAAAGCATAAGCTCGCCTTTTTAAAAAAAAATTTAGCTAAAAAAACAATCATTTAAAATAATTATATATATATATAGAGGAGAGACTAACAAAAATATTTTTAAGTTATTGCTTCAAAAGCAAACAAAACAATAATCATTTTTAACGCGTTAACGCTTAGTGGTGCTCAAAAGGAGTAAAGTTTAAGTTTTAGTTTTTAATCACTGATTTCGCTTCATTCCACAATAAACATTTATTTTACTTTAAAATTTTATATAAATACAACAAAACACAATAATTTAATTTAATGATGAATGACACAATAAATAGTTTTATTGTTAATATTTTTTGTCACAATTATTTCAATTAATTCATTAACGCGTTTGTTAATAATTTTTATTGAGATGTGAACTTTGATGTTGCTTCGATGCGCGCTGTCAATATAGATCTAAACCCGGGATAATTAGTAGGCGGTGGAGGTAAGACAAGGCTTGCACACGTTTGTGAACCTTCTGAGTAACGGACGCATAGATATCTCAATGCTGTACCCGTAATACTTTTGACGTAATCATCGACAAAATGCTTTGTTTGTGGATTAGGAATAATGTTTATTGATTGGGCTTTGTAATCCCACGCTACGCTGTAATTTTTAGATTTTAATCAAAATATCATAAAGTTATCTATAAATTGATATTTATATAAATATTGGAGAAATGGAAATTTTCTAAACTAAGCATTAAAATGTAAATGTTAAAACAGAATCTATGTTTTCACTCTGTTCTATTTATATATATTTAATTTATAAAATTTTAATATATCTATTATTAAGGATGTGAATTAGCGGGTAAATCCCGTTTTAAAAAAGGAACCTTGATCTTCGGGAAAATGCTATTAATTAAAAGATTAACTTTTGTTAATTAAAATTATATAACTTTTCCCGATTTTGGCGTTTTTGATGTTTTTTTAAATCTCCCGATAAATCTCCCTGTTTTAAGAAAATAGGCTATATTTTTCCCGTTTTAACCATATTTTGAAAGAAAAATTTTTTATTAAAAGAAACGTTAAACCATTTAACAAAATTTTCCATTCGTTAACTTCTTAGAAACAATTTATGACAGAGTTCTTGAAAAATTGATAAATTTTGATGAGTATTTTAATTAAAATAAAAATTCATTCTGTTTCAAAAGTTCTAATAAAATAAATAAAATTTATTTTAAAATTCATTTTAAATTTGTCATTTATAAAATAAATAAATATTTTGATCTAAAACCTTTTAATTTTTGATTTATTTACGAATAAATTTAGTTTTTATAACTATTTTTATTTTCCCGATTTCCCGCCCGTTTTTGACACTTTTTAGTCCCGGTTTTCACATCCTTAGTGATTAGTGATGGACGTTTAGAGACTTAGAGCCTCTGGAGCTTGAATCTAAACCTGAGCCTCAGGATCGGACTCAGGCTCGTGTTTGAATTTGTATTAGAGGCTCGGGCTTGAGGTTATTATACTTTTAAGCTTTATCCTGATGTTTATAGCCCTTTTATAGAGGCTCCAGAGATTCTGTGCTATTCATTATGACACAATTTTGTATAAAAATTAAATTCTAGAAAATTTTCAAGTTATAATAATGTTATTTCTTTGTTTTTTATTTTTTATTGTTATTACAAAAGTTGCTAAAACATTTATATTGTTCATCATAAAAGTTCTTTTGTGTCATTTAATATTAAATAGAATGTTTTTACTTCTAAAAAAATTCATAGAGGCTTGGGCTTGGGCTCAAAGATGGAGACTCGGGTTCAGACTCAAGCTCTAACTTTAATTGAGGCTCGAGGTTCAGGTTTTCAAACTAGACTCGTAAACGGGTACCCTACAAACTTGTAGGGTCGGGTTCAGTCTCAAAGCTGTTCGGATCGTGTCGGGTCGGGTTTTGAAAAACTTGGAAGAAAACCCGAAAAATCAATAAAACATCGATTTATAGCATAAAACTTTAAATATATTGAAAAACTTTTAAAATATGACATTTTTATATAACTTAAATAATATTTAATTATTTAATATTATTTCTATTTTTAAGTAAGTTTTACTATCTTTACATTTTTTAGAAAATTTTAGCAAAATTAGTAGAATTATAAAAATATTTTGATAATCCGTCAGGTTCAGGTCGAGTCGGGTTGAGACTTGTCGGGTTGAAGTCGGGTTCGGGTTTATGATTTCTAACGATTTATTAGTCAATTTCTAATGAAGGCTCAGGCTTAGGTTCAGGTTCCGGCTGGAGCCTCTGGAACCCGAGCCTCTCCATCAATAATAGTGATAACTAATAGTGATAAATGTATGGAAAATAAAATCGCGTAAATCATTATTTGTCATTCTATTAATTTAAAAATGTAAGGATTTTGCTATAGAATGCCAAATAAAATAAAATGTTTTAAAAAATTTGCAAAAAATAAGTTTATTAACTCACGTGTTCATCATTTCAACTAAGACTATGAAGAAATCTTAAACTGGGTTAATATCTATTTTAAGAATAAAGTGATGTACGGTTTTAGTGCAGCGCGCATCTTCTACTCATGTTTTCAGCATTTAAGCCAAACCCTGGATATGAAAATATTTGGCAATCTATAAAAGGGAACGAAATCTATAATAATCCTAAGTTATAAACGACGCAATATAATTCTAGAAAAATAATTATCATTTAAAAATCTGTGCTCAAATGTCCAGAAGTTTAATACCATTTCTAGGCAGAGGTGATTGGGACCCATGGGAGTCGTCCAGACTGTTCGACACTCATTTCGGATCAACACTTACTGACGAGGATTTATTTAACACGGCATTACTGCCTCCCAGTTATTTTCTGAGGAGACGCCCATTCGGGTAATTCAAACGTTTATTTTTTGCTTTAAACTTTTAATTGTTTGCTTTAAAAACTTTATAATAAAACTTTTAAGCCGACAATTAAGTGCAGCGCTTCCTCCGCGAGCTTTAATTCCACAGGGAGTGGGCGGAGAACTGACACAATATGCCGATAAATTTCAAGTGATGGTAGACGTGTCACACTTCACGCCTGAAGAGATTTCCGTCAAAACAGTGGATAACATGATTGTAGTAAATGGAAGACATGAGGAAAGAGCTGACGATCAGGGCTTCATTTCGAGACAATTTTCGCGCAAATGTAAGAATCATTGTATTTGCAGGTAAATAATTATATATTGAAATCTTATATAATTTTCAGATTTGATACCAAAAGAAGTGGATCCGTTGACAATCACTTCGTCGCTCAGTCCTGAAGGAATACTCACTATAAATGCTCCCAAAAGACCATTGGACCTGAAAGAAGGCGAAAGACTTGTGCCAATAGCTATGAGTCCGACGTCACCACTACCTCAGCCCAAATCGATTCCCGTTCAGAATGAAAGCACACAAAACCCACAATAAATTTAATGGCGATATAAAGCTATTAACTAATAAAAATAACGCTTTGAGCGCAAGTTTTGCTTTAATACTAGACTATTATCCGTATTATTATTTTTGATTAATTTTAAAAACTTTAAAACTCCTTTTTTCATTTTATTTACTTTTTGGTGTTTTAATAAATATCTAATATTTCATTGATGAAAATGATGCATAAAAATTATTTAAGTGAACATTTAATAATATAAACAACAGTTCACTCTGGTATCCAAGCATTTCCATGTCGATCCGGTTTATCGGTGTGCGGCTCATCCCAAGTCCATGGTTTATCTGAAACGATGAATCAAAGAATTTGTGAATTCAATTCAATTCAATAATAGGCAAGTAATTAAAGTAATTATGCCTTTAAAAAGGGTTGGAAACTTTCCAAATAAAAATTAGTCATTCATTCTGAAAATAGTGAGCAAAAATAAAACACTGTTGATTTTACTGTGAGGAATGTTACAGAAATAAGAAATACTAACCATCGCTACTGTACGCACGTAAAGGAATGTCAAAATGAATTGGAAACGAAAATGGTTCAGTGTGTCCGTCACCGCTCATCTTTTGTTCTTTACAAATGTTAAATACTTCAACAGTTCCCTATAAAATATATATATAAATAGTTAATTTTTATCATAATTTTCGAATAGAATGAAATGAAAATAATAAAATACTAACAAAAAGTTTAGGCATAAAAAGAACCCCGAGTTCGAACGATTTGATGGCGAGTTGAGTACCATTTTTCTCGAGCGAACCCCAAGCAGCTCGCGATAAATTAGCGCTCGTTAATAGAAACCATGGTATTTGCGTGAAGTCTGGAGATATCCTTGTATACGATTTGATATGTGGCGATGCGTTTGTTCGACCTCTCAGTTCACTCTTCCATGAATGCAAATACGATTTCAAATACAATTGCTTCGCACAGGTTTTCGAACTGTATTTTCATTGCGGAAAAAATTAATTATTTTGTAAACCGACTACAAATGCGTTAAACGTTATACGAACCTGTATGGCAAAGAAGCTCCAGCCTGATAGCCTTCAAGACTCATTCTTACGTCATCAATCGTAGGAAATATCAATTTAATTAATGGTTTGGTTAAACTTTGTGAACTGCAAGATATCGCTGATAAACTACTTAAAAATTCGGAACAAAGCCATGCGTCAGGTTTCGCACCCAACGAACCGATACTCGAAAACTGCGCAATTACTGGCCATTTATTATCAACAATTCTATTTGATGGACCATTACTACCACTCAATAATTTTCTTAACTTTAAATGACCAAATTTCGTTTTCTGGTCCTGAATATGTCTTCCGGGAACAGATGCCACTAAAAACACTTTGGCAGCCGATAGATCGTGTCGTTTGATTATATTACACCAATAATCGATTTCTTTCGCATTATAACAATTCAAATAATCAATTAAATCAGTTTTAAAAGCAGTGGGAGACAAATCAGCGCACGTTTTATTGCCACTAATCGGCGGAAACAGAGGACTAATCCAAACTCCCTGTGTTTTCTGCAACCAATCATAAGGCACTAAATTTGCGGTCATAATAACCACACGAATACCGTTATCGTACCGCAAAAACATCATTTTCGTGTGATGAGTGCCGAACGGGTCGAACAGCGGTGCCGCACATAACGATATGAACGCGTATTTATCGGTTTGAGTGCGCATCTCTTTCGACGCAATTCCGTCGCGTTTGTCGCCGAAAACGACGAGTAATGGCTGCGAACGGAATTGTGGCGCGTATTGTTCGACCAACCATTCGATGTCGAACTTGTAGTTAAATTGCGCCGATTCTAACAGTTTACCCATATTTTCGCTTAATATCTGTTTGATGTCAATCGACATAAAGTTGTTATATATGTCGTCAATGCCTTCCACTTTATTCAAATAAATATTAAATATGTTTATATGTTTATCCAATGTTTCATCATTACTGATATTATTAATATCACATGTTTTTAATTTTTTATTCGCATTTTGTTGTTGTTGTTGGCGATCATCGAAACGATGGCTAAACTGTTGAAAGTGTAAAGGATTTTTTCGATAACAGTTTGTTCCGTATTTACATTGTGGCAAATTGTTCACTGAATTGTTCACTGATGTCATTGTATTTAATCATCAAAACATTATATACTTTTATGTAACACACAACTAACGTTTATTAACATTAAGTAAAACACGTGACATAGCATTCAACCAATAAAACACTTATTATTAAGAGTATGAGTGACGTAATCAAGAGAAGAGTGTGATATCAAATTTTTAGGTTCGATGTCTGTCTGTCACTGACAGTCCATCGGACATACAAGTTTAAAATATGATCCCGACTTACCCGATATTATATAAAAAAATTATGTTATAAAAACTATAATAAATAATATCTAAAATCATAAAAATTAAGTAATGTTGTAAAAAATAGATATTTTAGTATTAAAAAATATTGTATTTTAATGTGTAATAAATAAAGTTTACATCATTTACAGTATTTGCAAATAGAAGCGAAGCGACAGGTATTTTTGTGTAACAATTCAAGTCAAACTTTTACGCAAAATTAATAATTAGATATTAAACTCTTTTGGCCAATTTTTCAATCATTTCTACCACTTTCTGAACACTATTCGATGATTGAATGCGTTGCGATATTTTATTCATTTTAATTTGAAGCTCACTATTATTGAGCAAATTTTCAATGGATTCCAATAATTCAGTTTCAGTACATGTGTAAGGATTGAGTTTAATACCATAACCAGTTTCATGCACTCTCTGAGCGTTATCGTACTGATCGCCAAATAATGGCATCACAATCATAGGTTTGCCGAAATAAAATGTTTCAGTTAACGAATTATTTCCTCCGTGTGTGATAACCATATCAACGAATGGCAACACTTTAATCTGTGGCACTGTTTTCTCGCCCCACATATTATCCGCGAGTTCGTACTGATCATGAAATTCTCCTTTTGATACAATGAATTTGTGCGCAGATTTCGATAAAATAGCAATAAAACGTTTCATTAGCTCTATATCTCCAGAACCAGTAGTACCCAATGAAAAATATATTAATTTTCCAGATTTATTTCTTAGTTTTTCCGGTATTTCAAACTGAGAAGTTTTATCAAAGCGAATAAAACTATCCACTCGTTGATAATTTTCGGGAAGTTTGTCCACGTAATCGATTTCTTCGGGATAATCATAAATATTAAGATATGGTGATTTGGGAGTCCATTGAGTTTCGCTCTCTATTTTCTCGCATCCACTTTCTTCCATCCATTTATTATATGCATCTAAAAAATGTCTCATATGTTGTGTCCGCATTGCTTCCGCTTCTCCCCACTGTTT
Source organism: Phthiracarus crinitus (assembly GCA_034698025.1). Taxonomy (NCBI): domain Eukaryota; kingdom Metazoa; phylum Arthropoda; class Arachnida; order Sarcoptiformes; family Phthiracaridae; genus Phthiracarus; species Phthiracarus crinitus. Next base: position 5,911 of record JAQGAW010003343.1, on the reverse strand, counting down.
TTTATCATCAGATGAAAGGCCTTAATGATGTAAGACTAGTTTAAAAATAATACAATAATTTAAAGATAACTAACCAAAACCCATTGGTGGCAGGTTTTTATTGTACGCGTTATGAATGCCTAATGGATTAGCGCTCCATAACAGTACCCATGGTATGCCACTCTTTAAAACTGACGGCTGAATAAAAAAACTATCGATTAATATAACATCAGGTTTACATCGATTCAATATTTCTTCCATTAATCCATCAGTTTTTTTAATCTTATGAATTATATGATTAAATCCGTGATTTCCAAGAGCTTTCATCTTTTCTAAAGGCGGTAATGCATTGGTTGCACCCATTTTTATCATAGTATTTGTACAATGTTTTCCATGATCTAAATGGTGATCTCTTTCATGATCTTTAAGCAACTCTTCTTCAAAACCATGTATTTTCAAATATCCGCTCCACTGTTTATTGACAGCGAATACAATCCTATGTCCGTTTTCACGCAACACTTTTCCCACACCAATGCTAGCGTTTACGTGTCCCATGCCATCCATGGGTGCAAATAATATTGTTAGCGATTCACTCATTGTTTCATATACGGTATGCGTACAAATATTTCAATTTATTACTTGAATTTTTTAAATTAGATTTTAGAGATCCGAGTAAACCAACATTCGTTTGATATCGTATATATGATATGATAAGTTTTTATATAAAACAAATATATGATGCAATGATAAGAGCAATTTCATTGGAAGAAAATTTCTCGTATTATTACATCATATTTTTCCTATTATATAGCGTTCAACTCGTTTTATCAAAGTTTTTTATATTCATTAAGTTTCTCAAACCTTTCCCTAATTCGACACTAATTTCTTGTCAAAAATGTTTACGCGACCCAAACTTTTTAAAAGAATCTGTGAATTTTATTTAGAAAATAATACATCGGGGTTTGTATAGAACACAGAGGCCAACAATTGCTTACAGAGTATATTTAGCTTTGGAGAACATTAATTTTTAAAAATCTGATAACAATCAGTAAAATCGAATCACAAATAATAATTTTAAATAATTTTAAAAATATTTATACTTTTAATAAGATATAATAACTTAAATAGATAATGAGATCTGACCTGTGAATAAAACAGTTGGTAATATTTACGAGTGTTGGAGAACCCTCTTCGAAGGTTAATGAAACACAAACAATATAACTGCCCGTCAAAAGCTATAAAACTTATTAATTAAGTTATTAATTAAAGCACAATCGAACATAATTCCCGTTTAAAACACATAACACATCAATGATTTGTGACAAAATAAGATCTTTAACGCGATGTCATTTTTCATACACTTTACATACAAAAAGTGACGTTATCTTTAAAGATCTTAAATTGTCACACTTTAGTTATCGTGTGAATGCACGTGAAATTTATTGGAAATTATTTAAACATTTGTGCGAATAGTATATTAGTATAGATTGAAGTATTGATAGATACATAGTGTTCAGCGCGTTATCATAACAATAAATATACTTTACAAAGTGATTTATTACAAATCATTAAAAATTTAAATCAGTTAATCAGTTATTTGTATGTTAAATATTCAGTTATCATATGTAGATAACTCTTTCGCTATAATTTTTAATAAAATGATCGCAACTCTACCGACAAGTTTAGGTAATATTTACAACTTGATTGTGATTGAGTTCATTCGTAAGATTTAAAGATTAATTCACAATTTTATTTTCAGTTATCTTAAGTTTGTTATCGAATACAAACGGAGACACAATTTGCAACGAATTCCATCGCAATAACAACACATTTGATTTTGCGTACTCTAACTATAGTGGCTTTGATTCTATTCAAAACATCATTAGACATCGATATCTCGTTATTTATAAAAATGTGTGGAATATAGTAATAGAAAATAACAAAATAATTAAAATTCGTGGCACAGATAATACTATTGGTAATAAAGCGATTGGTTATAAAGTTACGGTTAGATTCAGTCCTGAACTGATTGATAAAAATTACAAATCCGTTGTCAGTGTTTTATTCTTTAATAAACAGAATAAATTGTTATATAACTCATTACTATTCTTTAACGTATGATTTTAATGATTAATTTAATTTAATTCAATTGTAAAATTGTTTGCTTTATTAAGGGAACCAAATTTTATGCTAATGTTATTTACTCAACCAAAACTGTAAACCAATACGATTTCGAATTTAAACAAAAATCTGAATTTGATGACTCGTTGACAATGGTATACATTCCAGACTCGTTTAGACATGATCTCAATAAACAACACTTTGTTATATTTATGGAACAAAATAAAATAAATAATTCATTATTTAGTAGAAAGTTCTTTGTTTTTAGTGTTGACATACATAAACGGCAAATAGAGATAAAGAATGATAAATATATTCCGAAATTTTTATCTAAAATTCCTAAATATTATTACGTGAATGGAATATTAAATACTTTTAATTATAGTTGCAAATCAACAACTTTTTGTAAATATTCTGCGTATTTGTTGGTGACTGTCAACGGAATTCCGAAATATTGCTTCACTTATGAACAGTCACTATCAGAAAATGTATAAAAATTCAAAATCTAAAAGTTAACATAAGTTTATGTAATATTATTTAAATTTTAGTGCACCGAAACTAATCTTCAAGCATATGTGGACTGCGATCGGACGCATAAGCGTACTACTGTTATACCAGAAGAAAAGCCTAATAATGGATTAGTCTTCATTATTATCATATTATCCATTATTATGATTCTGTTATTTATTGGATTAATAGTTTTATTTTTTTGTGAAAATAAAAATAACAAAAAATCGGCCAAAGTTTTAAAAAACAAAGAAAATAAAAATATTTTAACAGTCGAATCGTTGAAAAAGTATATAAAAAGAAATAAAATGAAAGAAAAATTGTTTAAAGAAGATAGTGATACAGAACTGACATCACAACAATCACAAGAATCACTTGGTTTCGATACTACAGAACAACAAACACTTGACTTAAATCAACCAATTTATATCAAAAACAAATAGTTATTCATTATTGTTCAATTAATATATTTTTTATTCATTAGTGTTTATTTAAATTAATAAAATATATGAAAATCAATTCTTTGACATAATATATTAGAGTTAACCGGTTAACAGCAGTTAACAGCGGCTAAACTAAAACTAAAATAATTTTTAACAGTTAACCGTTTGTTCATCTCTAGTTCAGTGTTAGTCATCGTTGTTTTGAATGGTACGCAAAATCCAATCGATCTTTTTCGAGACGCGTGTGAGTATCGCTATCGATGGCTTGCAATAAGCATATGGCACAACATCCGTATTTTTATTGTTTCCTATTATCCCTATTAAAACAGCCCTTCCATTATCGAATTGAAACACTGGTCCTCCAGAATCACCCTATCAATTATAATAAAACTTAAACCCAGAAATTACAAATTTAGTAAATGTTAAAATAATTTCTTTTACATATATCCAAATATTCGTGTGATTTTTGTTTAAAACTACTAAATTTAAATAATTAAATAATCCATTATCTCCCAAAAAATTATGTATTACATATTGAAAGTAAATAACATTAAACAATAACTTTAAACAATAATTTTATATTTATGTTATTTTCAGTTCTAAAGAAAATAAGTGTGATTACATGACTATACGGAATATAAGAATAACAAAGCACGAAATAATAGGGAAAAACTTTTAATGTAATCATTAAGAAAATTTTTTCAACTCTCATAATTAATAGTAGTATAACAATGTTTTAATAATTGAATGAATCCTTATTTACCATACAAGTGAGCGGATAGTTTGTATCATTTTGAAAAGCCATTATATCATCGCCATTGTAATCAATGAGATAAATCGGATCGTTTTCAAACACGTTTTCTAGTGATCGCAATCTTCCGAACGGCAATATTCTTAACGCACCGGTTTTCAAAACCGACTGAACGTGTCCCGCAGGATTGATTCTACCGAACCCAGCAATTGTCGCGTACTCGTACTCAGTGTTTATAATAAATTTTTCAGGCAAACAAATACTGTTTGTTATGTAGTAATCGTTTGTTTGGTCAAACACGACGTTTTGCTTCAATTTGATTAATGCGATATCATTGTTGTGGTAATAATGATGCCTATGTTTACCAAGCGATACAATCAAGTCGATGTAATACGGATGTTGAAAAATATCTTCCACATCGTATGGCTTAGACTCGTATTTATTGTTAGAACCGATACGAACTTTAACATTCGATGGCGATGTGCTATATGTTCAATATGTGTGTTATATTATTTTTAAAACAGTTGATTCTAGTTTTCGTTATTAAGTTTTGATTAATTCTTTTTTCAAGTAAATTTTAAAATTTAATAGATAAACGAAGCAATAATATTATTTTGTATTCTGTTTATATCCAAGTTTGGAATTTAAAGCTATATTTATATATCTATTTAATGAGTTTCGGTTAAAAGTTAATAAATTTTGTTAATTACGTTCTTTTCGGAGAAAAACAATGTGCAGCAGTGATAATCCATCTTCCGTTTACTAAACTGCCCGTACAGGTACTATTCGGTCAAAATAAGAGTAATATATGCTTTTAAATTTATAATAATTCATCGAAAATTCTTGAATTATTTTAATACAGAAATTAATAAAAATAGTTTTTCATTTAAAATCAATATGAGTTAAATTAAAATTAAAACACATTACGCTTCAGTGCCTTTTTCCATAACAATAGTAATGAATACAACCCATGGATATTCGCCAAACATAGCGTTTCGTCCATTTCTAATATTTTTCATGGTTTGCTTGTTAACGTCACCGCTCAGCCATTTGAAGCAAGAGTTTTCGGCCAGCGCTGACTTGTAACCGATGCCACACTGTTTCGTAGTTACATCGGCATAGTGTTTCCATTTAGCGTGTATTGACTCGTATTCACCGATTAAATGGAATACAGCTGAAAAAATACATTCGGGAAAAATATTAGCAAAATAATTTAATTTATAACAATTGTAATTATTGTTTTCTCACTTAATGTAAATATCAAGTAATTCATGTGCTTTGATGTTTGATATGATTTTCAAAAAATATTAATTTTTCGAAATAAATAATTTCTTAATTTTGATTTTATGTATTTATAGGTAAATTAATCTTTTAGTTAAATGAAATAAAATATAAGAAATATTATATGAAAATATTTTAAGAGTAAGTTTTCATTTCGTAACTATAAAACTGTATTTTTTAATAAAAAAATAACTACATTTATATTTACAAAATGAAATTTTGTTAAGTTACACAATAATAAGAAGCTCTAGAGTGTTAGATTCAGAAAATCTCAATTAATAATTTGGAGAAAAACTCATCAGATTTTAAATGACAATTTTTTGGGATTCGGAGTTTTTGCCAGAACTCTGTTGGTACTTTGTTTTACACTTAAATTAATTCAATATGAATTTTGTTCGGATATTGAAATATGATAACTGAACTGATCTGATCTAAATTAGTTCTAAAAATGTAGAAAAAGAATTTGATAAACCCTTTATTGTAGTATAACCGTATACATTGAATAGAATATTACGTTACGAATAAAAATAGAGTACAAAATATTATAATTTTACTTATTAGACATTCATTTCAAACATGAATTACAAACTATTGATTAATGGTTAACGTAATCATAATCGATAAACTGTCTCCTTTTTTCGTATACTGTAATCATTAATTAAATAAGCAATTAAAATAGTATTTACAACAACTTTACAAAAAAAACTATTTTTCATATATTTTAATTTATTATTTTAATCATTTTATTTATAACTAGAGAAACCCGTCGCTTCGCTCCCATCAATTGAACACTCTATTTATTCATCGTTTAAAAACACTCCAATGTTTT
>JAQGAW010003342.1:0-12789 GCA_034698025.1 Phthiracarus crinitus | reverse complement strand
TACTCCATAATTCCCACAAAAATCGGTTTTAATTATGGTCAGCTAACACTATAGATGATCATTCACTCAATCATATAACGTTATATGTAATGTAATTAATAATTTTATCAAAATTTTCAAGAATAACGTAAAATGTTTGCCGTGGATTTATTTTGTTTATATATTTTGATGGATTAGTGTCACATCATTTGATTTATAGTAAACGCAAAAACTTTTAGTTGTCAATCATCGAGAAAATTTTATTAAAACCATAATCTTTCCATTTTTTAATTTAAAAAATTATTTGCCACTGTTATCATCATTTATTTGTTTCATTTAATATGTGTTTCGTACAAATGCTTAAATTTATTTCAAGCGAAATGTTATTTCTTTCAATATCGCCGGCAAAAAAACGTATAAATCGATGGAAATGATGGCACATATTGGGAAACAACGTGTCCTAAACATCTGTATCGAAACATAAATTGATCCGTTGATGGTTTCGTCGAAATTTTGTGCATTGAAGTGTTAGCGTTTGAGTTTTTGTTACTTCACTGTCTTCCACGACAACTTCATTTTGGCCACACTTTCCAAATGCTAGCAAAGCGTTAAATAAAAGTCGCAAATTTTCCTGTTAAATAAGATACGAGTATAACTTTTTTATTTATTTGAATTTTTTTCGGACACAAACATACAAAAAAAAGAGTTAAAGAAGAATATAAAAATATATAAGAATATCTGAGCTTAACTATATTTTGTGCGATTTTTCATTTTCAGTTATATCATACATAATAAATATATATATATAAATAAGAGAGACATAATATATATATATACATATATATACGAGTCATTTTATTTTTGATATGATTTCACTGAAAGGAATTATCGCAAGGATTAATGTTCTTCTTTGAGTAACTTTAAAAATATTTTGACAAGTTTTTTTGAAAATTTGTTCCCATAATAATGAAATTCTTTGAAAATTCATTTTACATTTCCATTTCTTATATTTTACTCAGACAATTCTTTGACAAATATCTATTTTTATTTTACTACAATTTAATCTAAAATGAGTTATATTTACATAATTTTACAATGAATTATAGTAGAATATAATTTGCTACATTTTGATATTTTCTTCATGTAATTTTGTGGGGAAAATCGCGTTCACTTATAGCGCAAATGTTTCCGAGTTAATCAGTGTTAGTCAAATCCTTTTCAGTTATAATTTAATTTAATCCATTAAATATATTTTTTATCAAAACTTTTAACGGTAAATGGTATTTTTTAAAATTTTAACTTAATAATTACCGAGTATTGGCAAATAAAACACTACAGACCTCACAAGTATTTGTAACAATTTTATGTATAATTTCGGTGTTTGTTAAATTTAGTATTGTTTGTATATAAAAATATTTTATTTGTAATTAATGCAATAACTAAGCACAATCAAAGAAGTAATAAAAAACTGAAGAGATTCGGTCTGTCAAAAAGAGCATTTTCTGACAAATTCGATCGATGCTATTAATATAAGCCTTAAAATTATTAACAAAACTAAGGATAAAAGTATTATATATTTTTGGCTTTTTAACTATTGATTATTGTTTGATGAATTATATTTTATTTTTAGTTTTGAGCAGACAGTACTTTTAAATTATATTTTTTCATATGAAAAATTTATAGCATTAATGACGCATTGTTGTAAATAGTACTTCAATGACTGTCTAGAGAATTTCGTCAGCTATTGTTCAGTTCTCATGGATTGAACATCAAATTGTTGTTAAGCTAACACTCAAAAATTCAAATGGACGCGTAAAATAAGTATTATTAAGCTTATAGTGATTCGAATAGTGCAATTAATTTTGTGCAATTATAGTTTCAATAATATTTTTTTACTGAACTTTTTAATTTTAAGCCCATTTAAACCCATTTTTAGCCAATTTTAAGATAACTTTTGGTTATTTTTAGACAAAATTTTTACCATTTTAGCCAATATTGGCCAATTTTTAGACCATATCTCGCCATTTAAACCCATTTTGTTATTTTTCGGTTATTTTAAGCCCAATTCTAGAATTCCTTAATAAGTATAAAGGCCTGTCTACGGACAAACAGACAGACCGACGAAGATGTCAAATTGAATAACTCCTTTGGACAAAGTGAGCTAAAACCTGTCTCATATCTATTGATTAGAAAGTCAATCTCTCTATGACTGTGTTATTCTCGTTCATAAGTATGAGAGGAGTTTTATATATTCAATCGCAAATTTGGTTGTTCTTAGCATATCACTAATACTTTATTTGAAAATATTCTTAAAAATAACTAAAATTCTCAGACAATATTTTTTGATAAGACTAAAATTCTTTGACTGATTTTATCAAAAACAAGAACAGAAACATTCATATAGAGTTCACTTTCTAGTGTATGTTAAAGAAAATTTTTACTTTTGTCTTTTGTTTTATTTGTGTTAGAAATAACTCGCAGATTTCGTATAATGCTCTAGTAGTGTGTCCCACTTTTGCCAAAAATCAAAGGAGAGGGTAAACTTGTCGTATTAAAGCGACAATATTTTTTTTAAAAATTTTGTTCACAACTTTTCCCGAAAAAACCTTAAGCCAAATCTTAGGAAATCGAATTAACTTTTTGAAAATTTTGCCCAAATTTAAAGGGTTACAAAACTCATCGGTTTTAATGTATCATTTTTCGCATATTAATTTTTTTTGAGCTTTACAAAATTTTTGATAGAATGTATGTCATAGTTGTCGATTACAAGTTAAAACAATACTAATACTCAAACAAAATATATTAATTCATTATTCAAAGATATCCAAAACTTAAAGATTAATAGAAATTTTTTATAACTTCTAAATTTTTTCAATGAGTATTATTAACGAATTCTAAAATTATTACAATGTTTTAATACTTTTGGGGGTGCCATATGTACAGGGGACACACTCCTACTTGGGGCACCCTGCTCTTGTACATTATAACTCTCATACTTATTAAATAAATTCAAGTTTCTAACTTAGAAAGCTTCAATGGAAAGTCTCTCTCTTATCATTTGTGTTTAAGAATTATTACCTTTTTATCAAGTTTTATTACCGTAAAATATACTCGTATAAACGTGACAGTACTCTATAAATGTTTCTAAAGTTTATAAATTTAGTTTTTTATAAACATTAGGTTTTTAGGTTTGTTAGCCAAAAATTTGAAAAAAAATTATAATATTAACTTTAATCGTAAACTTTCATGAGTTGTGTGTTGCCTATAATAACCGTTTAAAACATCATTAATCATTAAATATTATATGTTCACCGATTAATAAAATTTACGTTTTTTAAATGTAGAATTTATTCTACAATTTATACAAATTTACCCGAAAGTTTTGACTCATAAAACAATAGACGATTGGATTGATAAAACTGTGAGCCATCGCTAAAAAATGACACGAAAAATAAATCCAAATGAATGTTTTGTAACCGATTTCCGTTTGCCCTTTCAATATAGTTGGATGAAACCACACCACAAAATTGAATATATGAATAGGCAGCCAACAAACAGCGAATAATATAACAATCATCGCCAGGATTTTAATTACCTATTTTTAATAAAGAAAGGAAACGTTCAAAATAAACATAATAAGGTTTTGGGTAAACAGTATTTTTGCGCAAAATAAATAGCGATATGAGTTATTAAATATTATTTTTATTATTAAAACTTTTGACATTTAAATAACGTTTTAAATCTTAAAGTAGCTTTGATTTATTTTTGTTGAATCAAATTTTTGATTAAAATTTTAATAAATCATTCTCACCAATACTTACGTGGGTTTATCATAAAAACTTCGTATCAAATTTGATACCCTAAAGCTAAATGCTAAACCCTATCATTTTTCATAACCAATGTGTATTAATTTTTATTATTTTTTAGAAAATCATTACATTTGTGTATTGATTTTTGATAAACGAAACGGAAAAATTTGTATTCGAGCAAATAATCAGTATTATTTGGTCAATGCTAGCAAATTGTGTTTTGCTTTTGTTATCGACTTATTTTTTAAACCAAAGGGTATTATTTTTCTTCGTATTAGTATTTCTATGTCATTATTTATCTGCTTCACAGCATTTTAATTTGGCATTATGTCGAGACTAAACAAACAAACAAAATGATTTTATTTTATTGAATTCTAAGTATGTTTTTCGCTGAAAAGATTTTTCACAATAGTTCTTGTCATTCCTATAGATTGTGATAACTTAATCAGTATATTATATTTATATTTCGAATATTTGTATAATAAAGTAATTAAGAAACAAATATAATATCCTTTTACATAACCTACATATGTATTTCTATAACCAAATATTACAAACCAACGCTATCTTAATATTTAAGTCTCATAATTTATTTGTATGTTTGTCCCTTTATTGGCTCCCGTGGGGGCCCAAACCCCTCGACACCTATATCAATGGATTCAGCTAGAAGTGTCTAGGAAAAATGGGGGTACTGGTGGTGGGCTCCCTCAGAGGGTTGAGGTGGAAAAAATTTAAAATTTAATGGGTAACACATATAATAACATCGCATTCAGCTTAAAAAGTTGAGTTGATTTGATGGGTGGATGGTACCCCATAAGAGGGTGTAGGTAGTAAAATTTAAATTTCTTTCAGGTAGATCTGTGGGATTATTGTTGTTGGTTAGGGAGTGGAGTGGTGGGTTAGGGTCGGAAGTGGCTGAATCGGGTCGAGTGTGGTGGGGTCGGTTATGTTAGAGCAAGAGTGTGGCTTTTATTCGAATTTTAAACCATTTTCTCCAGACGAAGTCGGGCTAAAACTCTAGTTAAATCTATACAATTCATTTCTGTTATTTCATAATTTACATTATATCGATAATAATACAATGTTTTCAATTGTGTTGGTATCAAGTAGACTCCAGAATAGCTAAAAATTTTAGGAATGAGCAAAACTTTGGCCCGACAGTATGATGGCCGGCTCGGGCCCAATTATTTTTTAAAGCAAATCGGGCCCAAAACGCAAAGCCGGGCCCGATTCTGCTCGATAAACGCAACTTGCGATCCACGAACTAAAATTGTTTATCGCTCTAAGTTTCAGGTGTTTTAATAAAAAATGTATATATTGTACTCTTTATAGTTTTATATTTTTTAATAATGATGTTTTAATCTTATTAATGTATTAGTGTAACAGAACTTTATTTACAAAAGAAAATTTATTAGAAACTCTAAATAAATGGCTGCGTCGGGCCTTGAAATATCTAAATCAAGGCCCGACTCGGCCTGACATTGTTAGATTTTAAACCAAGCTCGACTTGGCCCGAGGAAATCGTCTGGGGCCCGACAAATCGTGAGCAGAGAGTAAAAGTCGGTTTACAAACGTAGCATAAACAGTGTTAAATGAAAAAACAACAAAAATATCCTTTGATACATAACTAAGCTATATGCAGACTCGCGCCATATCACTTACATTTACTCTTTGATCGGGGGTCTGTTTGGGAGTCTAGAATCATTTAACAAAGCGTACCCATACATTAAACATTACATTCTATGAATGTAAATCGGGTTCATAGGGAAACAATAATTACTGAATAATACTCATTCGCAACGTATTGTGATTAAACCTATTTTGAATACTATTCACAATTTTTGTACATTTTATCTTCCGGTTCACTACCATTTTAACCACTTTTTATTCCCGGAAATCCTTTTCCTAGTGATGATAATGCATTTACGTCTACAAAAATTGTATATAAAGATTTTTAAAATGTTACCACAAAAATATAAAGATACGAGTTGTTTTAAAAAATTATAACGTAAAAAAATCAAATGGCCAATAAAAAACTGTAGTTTTGCACCGTTTGTTGTGATAAGTTAAGATATATCCCAAATGCATTGACAAAAGCATGTGCTTTTGTCAGTCCACTAAATTCAGTATATATTGCGTTGCGTTTATCTAAATGTGTCATAAGATCGTTAAATAGACATCCCATGTTGAATCAAATATAGAAAACAATAATAATAAAAGTTTACTTTATCTTTACGATTTCCACTCTTTTGGTCTCTCTGTTGATCGGGATTTCCAGGCGTGACGTGTCTCCATATGTGAAACGCAATCGTAGTGTAGACAAACAGCAATATTAATACTGGTAACGCGAATGTGGCCACAAATACAACCACTGTGTAAACTTTTCCATAATAGTCATCAGACCATTCTTCCACGCAGTCATACAAAATTTTTCCGTTATGTGATTTCGGTATGGCTCTCATCGTAATTAACTGTGCGCTTGCAATACAAACGCCTGACAGCCATATCGATGCGATTAGAAACCATTTATTGCTTCGAAGCCACTCTAATGTCTTTGACATTTCGCGCAACGGATGAACTATTGCTATATATCTATTTATAAACGAAAGTGGAAGAAACATATTAGAGAAGAGATGTCTACTAATAATAATAATTACAGCGTGAATATTATTATTAAATAGTTGTACGATGTCTTATTTAGTTTCTCTTTTCTATTTAATGGCAAGAAGATTAGGTCAAACGTTCATTTATTGTAATCGTCAATCATTTATATTCATTGTATAATTCAATTTAATTTCATTAATATATAAAATTTTTAGTTTACTTTAATTGAAATAATCATATGATTTCCATAATAAACATTCTTTCGATTCGGTCTAAATATAAATCGTCAAATCATTCGCCAAAAGATATATTTCAGTTTCATTAATATATTATAATTATTCAAATTAAAACAGAAAATTAACTGAAAGCATAAATGGTTGGAATGATATTATGAATTGATATCCGATGTTTTTTTATTTAGAAATTTATTTCTGTGATTTCTAAATCTATAAACTATGATAATTAATTATTGTTCAATCAATGCACAAATAGTCAGTATAATTCAGTTTAGTTTGATATGAGTTTCTTTATTAGAAATAAATGTTAACTTATAACGTTTTAACCTTTAAGAATATATATGAGATAATATAATCTTTGATCAAATATATCAAATATATTACATTAATTAAGGGATTATTGTCAAGAAAAAAGTATTTAATGATCAGATTCTAGACTTTTTCGGGAATCATATATATTTTAATAAAACTTTCGGAGTTTAAAATATATGAGTTATAAAGCATATTTCAAATAAAATTAAACTAATTTAATTTTCCGAAAACTCAGAAATATTATAAAATTTAAAATATTCCGAAATGTTCCGAATTTTTTCGAAAAACTACCTTAACTCGTAAGTTAAAATTTACGTTAAAGTTTGATGAGTTTTAATAGGGGACGTATTATGGGCGGAACAAAAATTTGAATTTTTTGGTGATTAATTTGGATCGAAGACCAAATGAATCGAGAAAAGTTAGTTCCATTAAAATTTATGGAATTTCAGAAATTAAATATCAAGCCTATAGAGGTTTTTAGTCAAGAGTTTATTGTAAAAACTTTTATTAATTAAAAAATCTTCCGAAATCTCCGAAATCTTCCGAAAAAGAGAGTATTGTTGTTCGAAAAGAGTGGTTTTTTCCAATGATGAGAGGAAACTCAATTTTGATGTGCTTGAGCTTGAAACTCCTGAGCTTAAGCTCAAAATCTAGAAGCCTTGGGCTTGATCTTGAAAAAAAATTACACACTTGAGCCTGAGCTTAATCATTTGTCCCAACACATGAGCTTAATGTTGAGCTTACAAACAAAATTTTTTTTCTATAAACAAACATAATAATTAACTAATAGTAGAATTTTATTAATGTTAAATACTGTAATGATTAGTGTGATATTTATTATTATATTTTATACAAAAAGTAAAATATTTTGTAAGACTAAACGATATTTAGATAAAATTGAATACATTTTATCTTAATTTTTTGTTATTTAATGAACTTTTGAATTGAGCTTGAGCTAGCTTTAAGCTATAGCTTGTCTGAGCTGTACTTACTCTCATCATTAGTTTTTTCTCAGAATTTTATGTTTTAGTTCCGAAAAAGTCTAGTCTCTTGTAATAATATATGGGTAAAAGATAAACTTTACTATTTTAGCTGATTTGCACAGCCATGTAGTATAAACATATTAAATGGTTATTTGTCCATTTATTCCAAGAAATTGAGATTTTCTGCATTAACTTGCATTTTATTGGTTTGCTATTCTCATAGTAATAACTTTATGCAATGATAAATAATCATCATTAATATTGGCATCAAAATGGTAATATTTGCTACTATTTTATATCGAAACAGTATTATTATCTGACTGCTGCTTTAATTTGAATAAGAATTTGGTCTCTCTCTCTCTCTCTCTCTCTCTCTCTCTCTCTCTCTCTCTCTCTCTCTCTCTCTCTCCAATCGCTAACTCCTTTTATTTTTCTGTAGTATTGTACGTTCTAATATAACTGCTTCTTCAAATTGAGAAAAAACTACACTTATTTGGCATTTCATCTCTTTAAATGAAATTTATTATAGCATGTTAGCCAAACTATATAACAAAGTATATAATTAAATGTTTTTGTTTATTTCTACACTTATATATTATAAAATAGAATACCTAATCTTTTATTTATAAAATACCGTAACGTACTAAACATGTTATTTCACATAATAATTATTATTACTCCCAAACTCTCTTATTGATATATATTTTTAGCGACAATGAAATACCTTAAGACTTCTACACAACGTAAGTGTACTTTTTTTGAATCGATAAATATTCTATTTTTTTGCTTTTATATTTTTTATTCTTTTTCAAAATAGTTAATCTAAAAGATTCTCAAAAATAGTTTATACGTAAAAAATGTCGTGTAAGCTTTTATTGACTAATTTTTCTCATGAATTAATTTTTGTTGTTAGAATTAAAACAATGAACAAATTAGTTTTTTGTTTCATTAAATAAAACCGTCAACGAAAGTAAACCATTTTTATATTTAAGTTTTTGGATTATTAATGAGCTTAAATAAGTAAAATGAGTTTTAGTTTGCTTTGATTTTAATTACTAAATCCTATTATTTTAATAAGAATAGTAAAATAATTTGCATCTGGTTTTTCTCCACATCGTAAATATATTCAAATCTAATATTTATCATTTTATTTTCTTCATAACAGCTCACTTTTTTGTGCTGTTAAGCAAATTAACATTTTAGAAAAATTATTTAAATACTAGTATTCTTAAAACAATCACGTATTTTTAAGCAAAATTAAAATCCAATTAATTAGCATATAAAATTCGAAATCATCAAAAAAGCGGATATATTTTCAAATAATATTCAATCGTAAGGTTGCTGTTAACAGCAAAGCTCGTTAGCATTGCTGTAAAGTACTATTTAAGGTGTAGATGTGTGGCATTGCATTGCATTTTGATTCGACACGAGAATTATTTCAGTTTTTAGTAGAAAATAGATAATTATATTCACCACATCAGTAGGTTTCACTAAAAAAATAAGAATATAATCTACTCTACTGTTCATACTGTTCGTCTTCATTTTGGAGAAAATAATAAATTGAATAAGGATTATTCACTCACGTGTTAATCATTAGAGTGTTCGTCAGTTTTATTAAATTTACGGCTCACTTATAATATAACTTAGTTGATCATCTAATAAACGCCTAAACTTCTACCTAAATTTTACTTTTGGTTAATATTATTTTATACGTATTTTATTCGTATGGTTTAAATATTTTGTTTCGATTTTGTCGTAATTGATATGAACCTGTAGTCTAAAAGATTAATTTTATTTCATTTTACATTAAAAATAATAAGTTATTTCAATACTGAATATTAAAGATTAAATCTCTTAATTTTAGTAAAACATCAATAAAAATTCATTTCATATCAAATATATAGACGCTTTAGAAAGCGATCGATCAATTCTTCATATTTATTTTACAAATCAGTCACCCATTAATTGTGTTTAATGGTATTTGGGTTCACAAAGGATTATGTCAATGACAACGTTTGTCTTATAACTAAGAGTAGATTTTTATAAGAATAGCACAGAAAATATTTTGTAGCTTAAAAAGCAGAAATAGCTAGTAATTCTTGTCTAATTGCTGATATAACATATTTGTGGTGTGTGATTGAAAATATTCCTATTGTTACCATTCAATTATCGGTTAAAATCATAATTTTATTACCGTACCGTTAACTTTTAAAAATTCATTACAGTACCTCTAATATAACACTGTAACACTAATATAGCTTATTATTAGGCATAAAATATAAAACTATTTATAATAATATAAAGTTTTTCTAATAACTTTTCTACATATATTTAATTTTGTTTTAAATCAAAACATAATAAGCTAAACTTTATGGCTAAACATAGTGTTATTGAAACTTTCACAAACGAAAAACTTTCATTACCGCAAAAATAACATTTTTTCACTTCATTAATTTATAGTACCGTTTCCAGAGCTAATATTCAAATTCACTGTGGTTTAACGGTAATTCAAAAAATTTTCAATCACTAATTGTGGCTTAAATTGTTTATTGCTTTGACTAGTTTATCCAGATATTTTAAACAAGTTGTTTAAAAATAAACTGATTTTTAAATCCTTAAGCTCTTAAAGGAAATTTGTGATCGCAATTATCTTTCTTTTTGTTTTTGTTTCAATTTAAGCTCTTTATGAAATCTGAGCGCTTAATAACTTCTTCCAAACTCATCAAATTTATTATTGCTATTGCATTTCATTACATCGTTATTAATCCTTAATGCATTGTATCCCTAGTTAAATATAACAAATCTAGGTTTTTTTGCTTTAGCAGTATTATACAGTAAGTCATATTATCAAGTATATACTATTTCAAATTTTAGTGGTTAGATTCGCCGAGTATTTATTATAGTACATTATACACGCTAATAAACATTTTGAATGCCTTTAGTTTTCTATTATAGTGAATCTGTTGATAAAATCAATATTTAAATGGTTAAAAAAGTTTTTTTTATTTCAAGAACATGTCTAACAATTTTCACCTTTACTATTCAAATGAGATTAAATTTTTTTGTATTGAAAAAAATGCTTTAGAGTTGACTACAGTAGTGTAAAAGAATCTATAATAATGCATTCAAAGAATTTGCCATTATTTAGATTTAATTAATATATGTTTTGTTGAACGTTTCAAATGCAAATAAAACTGGATTTTCTTGGAAATGTTTAATATTACTTTTCTTATCAGTTTAACTTCAATTATTTTCCAGAGAACAACATAATGTGTTATAAATTAAATTTAAAGTTGTAAACTTGATGTGCGTTTTTTTCAATCAATTTTTGTTGTGAATATCTTTGTTTATCTTTTCCTTTGTATTATTGCAAAATCAGTATTGGATATAAATTGTATATTTTATAAAACAAGACACGATAAGTAGGTGTGGACAGAATGATAGTAAATTATTTCCTTAGAAAAATAATTACTAAATCTTTAAGCATTAGTTTTATAAGACACAAAAACATGATATGAGAGAATTAAGAAAAGTGTGTAATATGGAAGTTATGGTTGATTTAATTTGAGAAACAAGAGAGTTTGCTAACCGTAAGCATGCAACAAATTTACGTATTTAAAAGTGATGACAAGCTTATCAAATAATTAAAGCATAAGATATGTTTAAAACGGCGAACAAAAAAGATTAAATACGCAGATAATGATATTTAATTTCCTTTTGATGATTACTTATATACAAATCTTATTAAGTTTTTAGTATATCTCATTTTTAAAAAATCGTCTTATATTTGTTTACAAAGATATTATTATTTCGAAGAGAATCACAATAACGCGATAATAAAAGTCCGCTGGAAAAAATTTTACCAATTCATACAATTTTGAAATGTCTGTGCATAGTGTTGTCCACAGGTTTTAGATTATATTTCATACATTAAATATAATCTTAAACATGTATCAAACTTTTGCTTAAATAAAATATAATAAATTCGATATGAATACTGTATAAAATATAATTTATGAAACATGCATATACTTTACGTTTATCTAAATATTCTATATTTTTATGTCTGGTTTTAGTTATATTTTATCAATACTAAAAAATACTAAAAAATAATCTGATTTTGGGGTGATAACAAAAATTATTCTGAAGATAAGAAAACATAACGAAAAAATATGATAAAAATAGTATTTTTAAAACACTACGGGAAAAATGATACTTCCTTTAAAAATGTTTTTAAAATGTAAGCTGAATTTAAATTATGGTATATTAAAAATCTTTTAAGGTTAAGTTTCCTTTAATATTATCTTAAACTGAAAAATGTTCTCAAAATTTTTGCAAAAACAGTACTTACGTGTTTAAATGCATTATTTGAAATCACTGCCGAAATTATAGGATATGTTGTTTTGCTTTAACTTAAAACTTTTAAAATAAATTTCGTAAAATTATTATAAATTTAAAAGTAAAAAAGATCAAAACCAATGACATTTACTTTGTAGAACTTTTTATGGTCACAAAAAGGTTTAAGTAGGATACTGTAACTCATAAAACATGAAAAAGGATTCTGTTGTGAATTATTATAATTAGACTTGTAAACTGTCGATTTAATTCGTCCCAAATTATTTTATCCGCCGGACTCTAGACTACACTGTTCTAAAAGTTAATATAAAATAACGGTTAAAATTCCTTTATTAATAAAAACAAGAAAGAGTATGAACACACATAATGAACTCACTTTGGGTTATATTCTATGTTAATACAATTGTATAGTCAAAATTTTGTGTATTTAATATTTTGGCATTTAATTTATTTCTAATATTGTTGCACAACTATATTTTACTTTTATTTAAAGCAAATATAACTTTTACT
>JAQGAW010003341.1:0-12789 GCA_034698025.1 Phthiracarus crinitus | reverse complement strand
CAAAAGGAATTCTGCCAAAAAGAATTCTGCGAAACGGAATTCTGTCAAAAAGAATTCTGCCAAACGGAAGCACACCGTTACCACTTCCATCAAATCTGTTAACAATTTTCAATTAAATTTACACGCATGTACAGTATATTAAGAGAAAGCAAACAAAATACTGTTAAATTGAACACATTCTTACATAAAAAATATTACCGGTAATACAGTAGAAAGTGAAAACATCATCCAAAAAATGACTATAAAAAGTGAAAATAGCTTTTAAGCCTTAAAAAGCTAACCCAAGCAACTGAAAGCTAACGTTAGAAGACAGAGCTATGCTCAGTCACGTTAGTGGCGCTTACTTTTTTGTTAGTTTTTTAGAGACACTCACTGTTTATTATTGAAGTTCGTTTTTTGTTCCATACAGTAAGTTTACATTAACAGAAAAGAAAATCAGCTCACTATGAATAAGTCATAATAGTTTTAATTAAAATTCAGGTATGATATCAATGCAATATTAATTCGGCACTAATAAGAGTTGGGACACGTTTGAAACTTTAACTTAACGAATGTTAATAAAAGCGAATGAATAATTTATAAAAATAAATGCCTAACGAACTGTTTCTTCGATAATCGCAACAAATTGGATTTGTTCAAAATTCATTCGTAAAAGTTGACAAGAATTTCGTATACACGCCAAAGTAATTATGAAATAAGTCTCAGGCAAAAAAAAAACAATTACAGTACGAACTCAGACTAACGATCATTACTATTGGAATATATGTACAAAAATATTACATATGTAATTATTAGTAATATTTAATCTATTTTTATTCGTTTTATAATACATTAGCTTTAATAATGCATTTCGAAACTATTTTTATTGCTTTATTCTAATAATATTTTGTACTTTTAATATTAGTAATGCTATTGATTTTTTTATAAAAAAAATATCACACAAACACACGAGTATTATAATTATGTTATCATTAAAATAGATAACAATTAAGACTCTGTTTAGCGTTTTCTTAAGATATAAGAGTACACACGAACTACATTTAACTAATTTAATATTAATCACATCTTATCTTATTATAAACAAATTGAGTTTAAATAATTATGTGTAGCTTAATATAGCGAAGAATATGTTTTCGCTTTTAGCATAAGAGGATTTTGTAACTTTGTATATAATTTAATATTATTCTGAAGTTTTCTTTTTCGTCTAATTAAATATTTAAGCTTTCGTTTTGTTAGCCTTTTTTAATAAATTGAGTTTTTTTACTTTCTCTTTACTGAAAAAAAACTAATGCCAAACTTCTTCAGAATAATGTTTTTTTCATAATGTCATGCTCTATATTAACATACCATAGCATAAGATATACATGAGATAACTTTCTATAAAAACAAAAAGGAAACACTGTTTTCGTATGACAACTTATTGACTCTCTCCCTCTCTCACTCACTCACTCAGTCAGTCACTCAGTCACTCACTCAGTCACTCACTCAGTCACTCACTCAGTCACTCACATCGGCACACAAAATATAATATTATTTCTTTGTGATTTTATTTTTTAAAAAAGATTTTTTAATTAAATTACTTTCATATTCTTTCTTAATTATGGCAACAAACATAATATACTCTTTTCGAATTTTTCTGTTGCACTCAATGCTATGCTTATTATTAAAACCGCGGTTTTTTATTTTCTTTTCGTATTTTACATTATTTTGCGGTTTTTGGCGGTTTGAACAAATATTCAAAAAACCGTGGTTAAACCTCAAAACAAAATTCAATTTTTATTAGATATTTGACTAGTTAATCTTCAGGAAATTATTAGAAAATACTCAGAATGAATAAAACGCAAAACATTTTTAATAAATGCATGCAATGAGTGTAAAAGTAGTAACTTTTATATTTATTCAACTTTCTAACTATAATAGCTTATAATAATATTGATTATAATTATAAAAATTATAATTTTATTTTTACAACAATAGTAATCACTTTACAATGAACTTATTTAGAGCCCGACACTCAGAGTGGTTTTATAAGTTCACTGTAAAGTGATTACTATTGTTGTAAAAATAAAATTATAACTTTTTATCATTTTAATCAATATTCTTACAAGCTATGAATTAAATCGCACAACAAAAATAATGAAAAATTCTTAAATTATAAATTGCTTAATTTATTAAATTAGAAATTAAAATTTATTTAAATGCTGTTTATGATAAAATAATTAGACAAAATGAGTGATTTTAGTGATATAAATGAGTTTAATCATCGTTTTATTGACTACTAAAATATTTTTCGTTTTTGCGGTTTAAACCGCGATTTTTTTAAATCTTAAATTAGTTACGGTTTGCGGTTTGATAACTGGTTTGGTGCGGTTTGAGAATTTATTATTCTGCTTCGTTAGAAACTTTTCATGTAAAGTGGCAATCTTTTATTGTGGTAACAAAATCAGATTAAATTTCAAATATTAAGGGTCGTGATTTTTTTGGCCTTTGGACCAAAATGTTTTTCAAAAAAAATTTTTTAATTTTTTCCAGGAGAAAGCCTAAACCACTCCCTGAGCAAAACTCGTTAGTTTGATGGACAATTTTTACATTTGACCAAAAAATCTTCCAAAATTTTTTGTCCTTGAATTTCCAAAATTTTGGAGTGTTTGGACAACTTATGTTTCTGTCGGATTGAACCCTTGAGCATAGGGTTAATATTGTTTATATGAATTGTGGTAAATGTTCTCTTAGCACAACACAATTTTTGTAGAACAGTCATAAATATATGGATTTGATCACATGGTTGTGTTTCAGTGTAACAGTTCTATTTAAAAAAATTAAAACTTAAGAAATTAGCACATTATTTACATTATTATACTGTATATGGTCTAAAGTTGTAATATGTAACACACATAGAAAAATTAACTACCTATTGTTATATTAAATACTGTACATTGTGAATGTTGAGACTGAAAAGAAAAGAATAATGTTGAAGCGTTGGCCAATTTCCCCATTCACTGATATTTGAGTGCTTTGAGAGTGAAGCTTACGAGTTAACCTACCATTACGTGGTACTAACGCCGTAAGTTATAAACTGATAATTCTTTTTTTTGTTTTTGTATTCAATGAAAATGTGTTACAATAGTATTTCAAAAATATGCTTTTCTACTGCCGTATATTTAACTTTTCTAAGTTTAGTATACAGTGTATTAGGACTAAAAGTTTTGGTTAATACTACGTTAACATTTACGATCGTAACTATTGATTGTTTTACAATAAAATTTTGACATCAATGAAAATCGTTAATAAATTGAGATCTAGTTAATTATCATCATGTGTTTAATTTAATTTTATTAATTATTGTGACAACGAGTGACTCAAGTTATAAGTTAGCGATTGGAATTACCTTAAGAATTGTGTAAATGTAATACTACTGCTATTAGTGGCACAATATTGTGGAATTACACGTATATATGAACAGTTCGAAGTCTACAGTATAGTAAACTTACAGTAATACAGTTTCTTTTTAAAATATTTTCGCAGTGAGTTTTTTCAACAAAACTACATTCTATTTGTTACATATTTATTTTATGGATAAATTTATGTTTAAGAATGAATAATTTGCTCCAATTTATAAATTTCCAGATTATCGTAACTGTTTTTACGAATAGCTTTATTTATATGATTACTTTCAATGCTTTTTAGCATTATTTTTTATACAATTATCTCCAATTTTAGTATTTTTAACGTATTCTTATTTACCCACAAAGAATTAAATTAAAATTCTCTATTAAAGTTCTATAAAGATGTTTGTCATGGAAAACTTTTAGAAAATTTTAATAAGTTTACATAACGTTACATATTAAAGTTAGTATTAAAAGCAATTACGCAAAAAATCATTTATGTTAAATGTGTTTTTTAGATCAGATTAAGAAACAAATTCGAACTCATGATTTTGACTATATGTAAATATATGTCCGATTATATATTAACAATGTCTGAGATCTTAAGCACATATCTTAAAACTAACCCAAAGCTGATATAATCAGGCAGAACCTATCAAAAACTCTCTATGAACTTGTGATTCTTGTTTGTTAATATATTTTGATTTAAACTCAGTTAACAAAAATATTTTCCGTAGTACTTTGAAAAAAGTGTTTAAAACTCTCTACGTTTAACTAACTAATTAAATTTCTACGAATTTTATGCATAAATCATGGTCAGGTTATGTCCTAAAGCGCAGTTGACTTTCAAATTTCAATTAGCGATTCTATTGCTTGTTTTTTTGGATATACAGTATTCGATATAAAAAAGTGTGCGCACACACATTATACCTTATGCACTATCGTTGTGTTCAGTTTGACGCAAAATGCAATCGAAATAGTGTAGAAAAACAAAAATTTTTGTTTTGAAATGGAACTAAAAATTATTTTATTTTAATTTCGAATTTTTAATAAGAATAAAATCGGTATAAAAATAAAATTTTAAACTATTTTTTTGTTAACAAAGTATCGTTATTTAGGTTTAGGTTTATTTAGGTGTAGTAACGAGTTTATCTGTATCGTTACAAAACTGTGGAACAATATTTGGAATTAGTATAGAATAGAATAGACACGTAAAACGTTAAGAATAAAAATGTAAAAAGAATAGAATATAAAGTAATAGAAAAACGTAACGGGAAAAGTATTACATTTTATACTGTATTTATCTATACTGTAACTGTATAACACAATCCTATACAAATTAATATTTTAATTTGTTTTATTTGTCTCAAAATCGATTATTAATCTTTGTCACATATTTTAGTTCGTTATTTGCAATATGTATTAATAAACCATTATTTTATATACCGGTTTAAATTTTAAAAATCCATAATTTTATATACTTATGACTAATGCTAGGAAAATATTTTATTTTCTTATGTGAGAATAATGAATATAATATTTTCTTAAAATCCAAAATATTGAATATATATTTATTAAATACATCTAAAAAATTGATTTATAGAAATTTTTTTTACAATCTTTTGTTAATTTTTTATTGATTCTTTAAGCACATAATCTTAATGACACAAGTTTTTAAATATAATATTGACGACAATCACAAAATAATTTATAAATATTGAAAAAATTAATTTTTTTGTTTGTATTGATTTATTTTATTTTTATAAATTATTATAATTTATTTTAAAAAATATATATTATTATTATTTATAATAATTGTTTATTATTGAGTTTATTATTTATTATAGTTGTAAAGGAATAAAAGAATTATTTGATTGCAGATGCGGCCACATTTGCGTTAATAGACTTTCCAAGATATACCGCTTTGTCAGAAATCCAGTGCATTGTGTGCTGCTTTAATATATCTGTTGATAGATTAATATATTCAATTAACACTTAACAAATGATTTTCGAATACTATAAAAAGACGTAAATTCATATGTGATTAACCGGTCCCCGATTTGACAAATGTCTAGCAGTCTAATATTGAACTAAATTAACATTAAAGCTAATGTTTGAAAAAAGAACTATATTACACTGCCAAAGCCTCAATATAAATCATTTTTAATCCTGCGGTTCTGTTCCCTTTAGAGATAAAATAGCATTCATAACCCTCACGACCTTAATTCCCGCAAAATTACCATATAATCTTTAATATCACAGCTAAATATTATTAAAGGTTATAAAATTTTTTAAAAAATATGTACATAAATTAATAATAACTATATATATATATGATATACAATTTGAACTCAAACAAAATGAATAAAATCTTTAATAAATTAAAAATTTTATTGGGTTGTGAACTCTCGATTAATTTAGGCATCCTTTTACGGTAAATGGAATGCGGGTATCCAGTAATTCCCTTTACTTTTTAGGCTTTTTCCATTCCCTATTTCCAAGTGACCCATTTTCGACCACTAATGTATATTCAATTCCTCCCAATATCTCTGCATACTCTATTAAATTTTCACTTAATTACCTGATTTAATCACAATTTTAACCTTTCCCATAAAAAAATAGCTAAAGGTCTGCGATATATTAATGTTTGTTCATTATTCAATAGTAAATTTAACGAAACCTGTTTCCAAATAGAGTGGTCCACGAGCTAAAAATATGTAATATTTATTTTGCACAATATTAAAATTAAGCGTGGAAACCATAGTGTCTGCCTTAAGAAACCAACTACAATGCACGGCACCATTAGTATAATATCCCGTTTGGTTATTTACGCCTTCAATTGGCCCAACTGTATCGACATGTTTCCCATAACCGCTATACGTTAAGCTTTGTCTCACATTTACAAAGTTGTCTGTTTTGTATAATACGCATTCAGTAACCGAATCAGAGCCCATCATCTGATCCGTGGAAAGTGCGGCCGCAACCCAATAATCTGAACCATCATTATCCCTATTCCAGAACATTTGAAAGAAGGCGCCACCGGTTTCTGGTTGTGGTACAACAGTTAGCAATATTTCGCACGTTTTGTTTGCCGTACAATTCACTGGCATTCCGAAGCATCGAGCGATATGTTTATCGCAGTCATCATACCCTTCGGTAATTGTCTGTGTGTTGTTAACAGGCAATTGAGTAGAAGATTCCAACAAAATAGCTATAAAACTGGCGAATAATAAATTTTGATACATTTTTTTAAAAAAATTAATTGTGAAACAGAATAATTATTAGGAATTAAATATTTTTGGTTTTTTTGAGGTGTTATTTGAAAATAGTTTGGTTTATATACATAATTTATCTAATCATAGACAGGTGACATAATCCCAACACTATTTTAAAATAAATTACGAAATATTCATCAAAAAAATTTGTTTGTTCGTTTTGTGCCAATTTTTCTAAATAATACGATTATTTCATACATTTTAATTTGTGTATTTAATCATAATTTAATAATTTATAAAAAAAATACAACGGAATAAATTTTTTATCGTGTTCACTATATTTAACAAAAATAGTTTAAATACTAATACAATAGAGTCCTATTTGTCTTCAGAATTAAAATAAGGCAATAAACAAGTACCGTATTATAGTTATATAAAAGTAGTATCAACCAGGGTGTCCCAAGGTCTGATGGTCAGGGGGGGGTCTCATTTCGACTTTTTTCAAAATTCAAGGGGGGGTCTAAAATCACCGGATTTAGCGGACAATATTTTTTCCTTATGAAAGCCTAAACCACGCCCCCTCGAAAAATTCAACGAATTTAAACGATAATTTTTTGAAATTTTGGTCAAAATTTTGAGGTATCACAAAAACTCATCGGTTTTGATGGACAATTTTTTCACTTCGTGAAAAAACTTTTCAAAATTTTCAATTTTTTTCGTCCTTGAATTTTCAAAATTTTAGGGGGGGATGTCCAACTTTTCAGATTTTTAGGGGGTGTAGACGGCAAAGACCCCCCTCTTGGGACACCCTGACTATAACAAGCAAACTGAACAAGAAAAAGTGATATTTAAAATAATATTATAACTGTAAAACTCTGCATAAAATTCAATTATAGTGATGTTACGCAATACAGGAACAAGTATTCTGTATTACAATCAAAGCTTTTGCCCGTAAAAGATGTACCCATAAAGTCTGTATTTTTTATAAAATGTTTGAAGCAAAATATTACGTACATTGCATAAACAATTTTTTTGTTGTTTTTTTTGTTTTATAGTATAAAACAGTTTATAAAAAATTCAGACTTTATGTCTACATCTTTAGTGCGCGGAAGACAAGTATTTCATTGTTTGAGAATGACTGTCGCCAGTAATATGCGTTAAGTAATGATTGTGTAACTGAATAAATACAATCAAAGTACAATTATTTTCGCTCATATTTTTAAGATAACATAAAGTAATCAATTTTGTATTTAAAAGTATATATAACTCAAACATGTCTGAAACTGAACAAAAGAAGAAAACCGGAAACAGATTATAAGACGCATTTTAAAATATAGCGAAGAAGTTGAATGTTTACAACAAGAGTTAATGAGTTTAACTGATTCTTAAAATGATTAGTAAATGTTATCAACCTTTCATTAAATATATTATAGAGACATACACTTTCTAAATGAGTGCCAATATTCATATTTGTCTTAAAACAGCGATCAAAGTATGATTCAATATTAAACATTGAATTAAAGTTGTTGCAACAATGCAATTGTATTATTGTTAAAAATGATTTAAAGTAATCATCGGTTCCATAATAAGAAAGTGATTCCAAGTTTTAAAGACTATTTCTGCAAATAATTTCCAAGTTAAAAAAATACCATTGAAAACGTACCGTATAGATATTTATGCTTTAGATAAATGCTATACATGTAGATATACGGAAAATGCTTTATACGTTTACATGCATTACTTATATTAAAAACCGATAAAATAGTAAATATTTTAACTTAAAAAATTCATACACTCGTTAATTGAATAATAAATTTAGTTATCATACGTTACATCTTAACAATTTTTAAAATAATAGATTTTTAATTGCACCAAAAATATGTTCAAAAGTCTAACATAAAACTTTCACTTTTTTAACAACAATTTTGCGATTTGTGCTTTCAATATATTCTTCAATTGCATTTTCATCGATATTTTCTTCTTTAGCATAAATACCAATTCTTCTGATACTTAAACAATAATAGATAAATGATATGATATCATCAGTAGTTATACAGTTAACATCGTAACCATATTCACAACTAATCTTTAAATCATATAAATTCGGCAATTTTTCTAAATGATTCATAATATTAATGCAATCTTCTCTCTCTTTTAATCGATAAACACAAAAAACAATAGACTTTAATTGTGGTAAATATATATGAATATCTTTGAAACAATTTGCATCAGTATTTCGATACAGCGCTAAGTGTGATAAATGAATACATTTATTTAAAAATTTAAAATCATTGAATAATTTTGAATCATCTCTTATAATGGTTTTGAATTTTTTCAATGATAGAAATCCATTATTAAATGCTTCATCTATTGGTGAATGCAATCCTTCGATATCTAATACTTTTAAACGCAAACATTTCAAACCAATCAGTTTTAATAACTCAATGCTATTATTTTGATCACAACGTACAAAATCGCAGCGAAGATATTCAAGATTTTCAAAATTAGCCAAATGTTTCATTACATCAAACTCTAACACTATTTTAATATTAAACGTAACAAACAGTGACTTTAACTGATGCTTGAAATGATCGGTAAATGTAATAAATCGTTGATCGTGTATAATATAGAGACCAACACTTTCTAAATGAGTGCCAATATTCATATTTTTCTTAAAACATCGATCAAAATGTGATTCAATATCCTTCGTTGAGTATAATGATTTAAGTATAGGACATAATGGTATTAATGTTGAGAATTGATCGTCATTTACGTAACGATTGCTACCAAAAACAGATAACGATTCCAAGTTTTGAAGACATTTGAGCGCAAATTGTTGCCAACAATTGAGTGTTATTTCGGAATACGAATTGATTTTTAAATTCTTTATATGATTACACGCATTACTTATTATATTAATAGTTTCATCGCATATCTTAAACGTGCCATTAATAGTGATATGATTAATATTCACGCATTTATTTAACACATATTTTAATAAATCATTGTTTATATACGATTCAGTGTTATATATACCAAAATTAATAACCAATTCGTTAATCATTGAATATTCATATATAGTAATAAAGATACCCATTTTCTTACCATCATATAACGCAAGTCTGTATTGTTTATTGAATATTAAACGTTTGAATTGTTTGTTAACGCATTGTAAACGAAAACAATCACTAATCGGTAAATAATGTAATATTACTTCACACAAATCATCACCAAATCTATCAAAACTATCCTTTCTATACATTTTCATCGAAAACAATTTAATTTATTTGTTTATACAAGTAGTTTCGAAAAAAATGTTAACATTATTTTGTTTACTAAATAACAACAACACTGTCAATGAACATATGTTAACACATCGCTAATAGCATCGCAGTTTTAATACTTCAAATACATTTACGCCATCTATTGAATGATCTATTAATAAAAATGTTAATCTTTAAAACACTTTTGTCTGATAACAGACTGCATCGTTTGATTTCTTTACAATAATCATTATCAATATAAATATTAGGCAACAAATTTCTAATAAAAAATAATTAATATAAATAAATATGAACAGAAACTTTAAACCTATTTTTTAAGCATTAGCTTTTATTATATACATTTTAATTATAAACGTTTTTGCGATATTAGAAAATTCTAAAATATATAAAAGTTTGAATATAATTCTAAAAATTTATTAATGTTCAACAATACTAAACAATCCTTAAAAATTTGACTCAGTGTTTATATTAACTTTGTTAAGGAAAAAACTTAGAATAACTAAATTAAAATAGTTTTTGTATGCTTTCATAATATTAACATTTAGATGCAAAAAAATATGTTCAACGTTGACATTAAAAGACAATATGAATAAAAATACAAATAATTATAAATTAGAAATTTTTAGCTCAATAAAAGTATCTAATGTATTTGAAATGTATGTCTGTCTGTAAGTGCACTCTATATTAAAGTTATTTAAACAAATTAGTGTCAAAATTAGTGGCACGCGTACCGATATTAGTTTTTACAATACAGTACTGTTGACACGCGTTTATATGCTTTTGTTAGCGTTCGCTAAACAAATATTGATTGTTGTTCACTCAAAGAGAGTTAAAATCAAAATGAATCAAATTTCCCTTAACATATACAGAGATACTTTAGTAAACTGTACAAAAATTCATATGATTCACTTAAATTTTTATGATTAAAAAAATTAAATTAAATGTACCATTGCTTAAAAATAAAATAAAAATATACAATTGAATCAACAATTGAATCAATAATTAAAATGCTAATAATATTAAAATAAGTATAAGTATATGTGTATAAAGCAATGAATTAAATAAATAGAGTATACGATACAATGTGAGCGCATTATCAATACTCGTTCTCAATCTTGTTTTATCATAAATGCTATCATATTTTAAAAATTTGAAATGAATTATGCCGATAACGATGAATATATTCGTCAATCCTTGTTCTATTAATTTTCATTTCTTTCGGATAAATACTGATTCGTCTAATATTTAGAGATAGATTGATAAATGAAATGATATTATCGGTAAGAATACCACAAATGTTACTATTAATCGACAAAAAAATAGGACAACGAATTTTCAAATCGAATAAATGCGACAACTTTTCCAAATGATTCAAAATATTAATTATTATTTTAAAATCTTTCGGGCCATCAATATAGACGTCAATACACTTCAGTTGTGGTAAAAATAAGTGAATATCATTAAACTCATTTCCAATGTCAACGAAATAATTTTCTTCTATTTTCAAATGAGTCAAATGAACGCAATTCGTTAAAAATGCAAAACTTTTGATGCCTTGACATTTAGTGATAATTAGTTTTTGAATCAATAGAAAGTTATTATTAATAAATGCATTATTCAATGGTGAACGCAAATTCGCGATCTTTAATACTTTTAAACGCAAACATTTCAATCCAATCAGTTTTAATAACTCAATACTAACTGAGCTATTATTCACTTCGTAAAAGACACAGCAAAGATATTCAAGATTTACGAATTTTGCCAAATGTTTTGCTGTATTAAATACTATCTGGGCGTTGTTCACATTAATCTTGACATCAAATGACTTTAACTGATGTTTAAAATAATCGGCAAATCTTATAAATGTTTCATCTTTTATTATATAACGACCGATACTTTCAATATTATTGCCAAAAACTGAATTCGACTCAAAACAGTTATTAAAACAGTGTTCGATCTTAAAATGAGAATGAATTGCTTTAAGTTTCGGACATAATTGTATTAAAGATGTCATCATATCTTCATTAATAAATCCTTCGTAAAGTGTAATCGATTCCAAGTATTTTAAACTTTTTTCAGCAAAACTTTTCAAACAATCAAGTGATACATTGAAATACGAATTAATTCCCAAATGTTTAAAATTTTTACATGAATTACTAATTAAATTAATGATCTCATCGTTACCACAATAGCAATCAATAATTAAATGATTAATATTAACGAATTTATTTAACATAAAATTCAATAATTGCGTATTTATTCGTGAATAATATTCGTTACTATTTATATTTAATTCTTCGATCATCGAGTTTAGAGAATAATTCAAAATTTTAGCCGATTTAGCAATAATAGGTTTACCATAAGATAATAATAGTTTATATTGTTTATTAAAAATCAATGCATTGAATTGTTTGTTAACGCATTGCAAACGAAAACAATCACTGATTGATAAATAACTTAATATTACTTCACTTAAATCATCGCCAAATCTATCAAAACTATCTCTTCTATACTTCATTTCTTAAGGAAATATTTTATTTGATGTGTTTATAATGTAGTTTATAATAATTTTTTAATGAATTTAGTTTACAAAATAACAACACAAACACATAAATTTATAAACAATGAACACGTGTTTACATTAACATTGTTTACACATCACTAATAACAACAAAAATACAGTTTAAACTTAACATACAGTTTTGCCATCTATCGATTATATATAAGTTTAGCCTTATCTTATAAATTCATCCAAAGTGATTCAAATCAATAAATTTTTTATTAAATAAATAGAATTTTATTAAATAAATAGAATAATAATTATTTAAAAGACTAAACAATGCTCAAAATTTTTAAGCGATTAATTTGCTGCTATTATTGAAATTAAGGTTTTTGAAAACAACA
>JAQGAW010003340.1:0-12790 GCA_034698025.1 Phthiracarus crinitus | reverse complement strand
TAGTTATTACTACTTGTTATAAGTGTTTAATTTTAATTAAATGACACAAAATCTGTTAAAAAATGTCAAAATTAAATCTTTGTGTCGATGAATGACTTAAATTTTTTCAAGATTTGATTTAAAACCATAAATAATGATGGATATGTTTCAGTCAAAGAAGTTTTACAT
This sequence comes from Phthiracarus crinitus, assembly GCA_034698025.1. Lineage (NCBI taxonomy): Eukaryota > Metazoa > Arthropoda > Arachnida > Sarcoptiformes > Phthiracaridae > Phthiracarus > Phthiracarus crinitus. Next base: position 12,622 of record JAQGAW010003340.1, on the reverse strand, counting down.
TAAAAATATTATTATTATAAAATAATTTTGAACAACAGACCATAATTTTCAATATAAAATTCTATTGAACCAATAAAACTAATTTTTTTTTAAAAATTATTAACGTATTTAAACGAAATTCTAAATTAAAAACGTATAAAATATTTAGTGCTCGCAAAACTAAAATTATAATTATTCTAAACTTATATATAAAATTTTTAATTGATATATGGAAAAGTAATGCATACTTTTTAGTTAATAATATTTAATATAATTGAAAGTATAATATTTTTATTCCCCAAATACCGAATTTAATTGAAAGTTTATGAGAATTTTCTAATTATGTTTCATGTTCTTTTAGATTTTGAATACTAAAAGTGTACATTTTCAATATCAATCATAACTAGAACAAACTTTATAAATACGCTTAATTCGATTTTTACATTAATGAAATCATTTTAATTTAAACATCAGCTGCATATAATATGCTCGAAATCGAATGACACCTAATCATTAACAACAGATATTTTATTTATGTAAATCAAATAATGTGATAATCAATTAATTTTGTTGAAAATCATAAATAGTTTTTAGGTGGCATTCTTATAGAGGTCTATCTTATCGAATTGACAATGTCTGTCTTTCCGTTCTTTAATAATTGTAGTTCTGTACTGTATTAAACTGTATTAAAGAGATTGTATCTATTATTAAACTGGATCTATTGTATCAAAAAGTAGTTAAAATAGTACAGATTCGGTTCGAGCCATAACGTTTATGATTTGGTTGGGATATTTTCGGGACGGAATCGGAAATATTAGAGTTTTGTAATTTATACTATTTTTAAATAATTATTTTACAATATTATCCGACGAAAGTGGTCTTTATTTCAAGTTCAGAATAAATTTCATTTTATCAATAAAAAATATTATAATTTCATAATATCAACTGAATGTTGTGAAGCATAATTACTTGATAATTATTCAATTAAATTATACCGAACTTATATAATATCAATTGTATATAAAGTTAGTAATATAGATTAAGAATATGACAATTAAAATATATTAAGACTATGTAAAAATTTTTTATCATAAAATAAGCCCAGTTTCCATGACTAAACTCAATTGCATATTATTTGATAGGCCTGTTCTCGGAAAAGTGCGGTAGATAAATGCGTATTTTAGTATGTATTATATGTATTGTCTATTATTAGTAAGCCATTAATTTAAATATAGCTTAATCACAACGTATGATTCAAAAATGGCACTCAGATATAAGCAAGAGCTCCTTATATCTAATCGTAGAATGTTTATCGCGTGCGAGCTTGAACAGCGTATACTCTCAAAAATATTTTTGAAATGTTTATTTAAATTAAAAATTCTATATTATATTTAAATGTTAAATTGAACGTTTTTTGAAAAAAATATATCTGAAATAATTTTTTAATTTGTTTGCAAATAATCAAACTTAGTTACTGTCAATTTCTAATGTTTATGTAAAAAGAATAGCAAATTTAGCTTTATAAAGTTGTAAACTATTATAAAATGTTCATTAGACATTGCATTAATAAGTGTAATTAAAACATTATCTTTTGCATAGCAACAACTTGATAATAAATTTACTGTATAAAAGAAAATTAAAAAGGTATTTAGGTTTGTTGTGATACATTTAATATATTGGTACTTCAAAATTTGTGCAGTGTATAATTTATAATAATTATTCATGGATAAGTTAAGTATGTTTAAAATTCTTTATATTTAGTTTAATAATTTAAGTGATAGATAATATTTTCTTTAATTTTTTAAAATTTTGAAAATGATTTATTTAAATTAAATTATTGGAAGCAAAGCAATTAAAATATTTTAGTTTTAGTTTATGAGTGCAAATTAATTTTTGAATTTAAAATATTAAAATTTATTATGTAAAATAGTATATCTAAATTTTGTAAATTACAACGGTTTATAATGATATATTTTTTTAATTGAGATATGTTTTCTCAGAGAAGTAATAGTTGTATTTATGAATAAGTTAAATGTAAAGATAAAATGCACATAAAATTTTTATGGATAAATTTAACTATACTTTATTTAGTAAAAATAATTATTTTAAAAACTACAGAAAAGCGCTTGCAAGTACTTTAAATGTGTAAGCTAGCAAATAATATTTATTTTAAAGTATTTTTTATATAAATTTTTGTAATAAAACGATTATTGATATAAATCTTTTAAATTCTGCGAGAATGTTGATAAATTTTGATAAAATATTGATTACAATTTGTTAATTAATGGCCAATATTTATGGAATATTGTGTTTTTAAAATCTTAAAAATTTAAGTTTAATTTTTTGCATTTTGAAGAATATTTTGGCTTTAATTTTGGATTATCATTTCAATTTATATGAACAATTTTAAGTTTTAGAATCCCACATTAATATAATTAATTTTTACAACAAACAAATAAACGGATATGTTAATTCTCCTTTATAAAAATGAGCGCAATAATTTCAATATTCATTTTTAATTTATATTTATTAGGTAATAAAGTATTAGGTTCTAAAGATTTGGAAGTTTGTAAAGCTCGCTATAATCATAAGTTTATTGAAGTTAATCCATTAGGAAATGGAACATTCTCGACAGTATTTAAAGCGAAAATGATAGATTCAAATAGACATTATGCTGTTAAAAAGATTCCGTTTAAACCAGATTGTTATAACAAAACTATGAAAGAAATAAATATTTTGCGAAAACTAAATTCGCAATATGTTGTGGAGTATATCGATCATTGGATAGAAGAAAACTATTATATTAAATCAACAAATGATTACACAACGCCTTTATACAAATCTGAGAACACAATGTTATTACATATTCAAATGGAGTTATGTTCGATGACATTAAAAAATGTAATCAAAAGCTTTTCAAACTTTTCCAAGAATACAATATCTGTACAACAATATAGCGTTTGTTGTAAAATTCTTATCGAATTGTTAGAATGTATAAGTTATTTGCATAATCTTAGACCAATTGTGATTCATCGAGATTTGAAACCAGAAAATATAATGATTGTTAAAAGTTCAAAACATTGCATCAAAATTGTTGACTTTGGACTCTCAACATATCACACATACATCAATCAGTCACACACTAAATATATCGGCACACGTTTGTATAGAGCGCCTGAAATTAATGATAATAAATACACAGAAAAATCAGATATTTATAGCTTAGGAATAATTATTGAACAGTTGTTTAACATGGATTTGCAAAAGTAAGTTTATGCAATATCTCTCATAACCTTTTTTTCTTATAATTTTTTTATTTATAGAGACCCAGACTATTCTATCTTTGATAAATTTATTCAAACAAAGTACAAAAATTTAGTTCAAGTAGTTATGAGTTGTCTTTCGTTGCGAGGAATCCAAAGACCAAGATGTGATTACTTATTAAAGAATAACTCTTCTTGGTTTTTCAGTTATAACAAATCTCAGATCTTATATAATGATATAGTTAAATTAACAAATAAAAGAAGTGTCTCCATGGAATTTGATCTTGACAGTCCTGTAACTCCAATAAAAATATTTGATGTGGCTGAACGTTTTCCTTTGAATTTTATTAAAGGTAATAATTTTAATTGTTTTTATACTCCCAACTTGATAAAAGCTTTTTTCTAATCCTTGTTATGCTACATAGTTAAATATTATTTTTAAAGTTTAACATAAATCAATTGTTAAATTTTTATTATATTATTGTGTTAATCATTCCTATTTGAAACAAGTTTATTTTCAATGTGTAAAACATTAAAATCAAAATTGGAATTAAATTTTAAATTTATAAATAATTGTAATTTATAGCTTAAGATTTTCATTTATGAGTTGCATATTATTTTATTTTAATTATTAGAAAATTAACATTAAAACCAAAGACGTGATATAATGTATTGTGTTTTATTTTAATATATTTCAAATATGTGATATATTTACTTTATTTAAAATTTTTTAAATAATCTAAATGTATAATTTATGAAAACATATTATCTAAATTTTAATTTTTAGTTATTTACACTATGATACGAAAATAAATTTTTATATTTGATAAAAAATTTTGTAATGATTAACATATATTTGCTCAAATAATAATACTAAATACGTATTGTTTTTTTAGAATGGTCCAATTATTAACTATAATTAATAGACTAAATGATTATCTTATAAAAATTAATAAGATTGATTTTATATAGAAGAGTTTTCTGCAAGATTTCAAACTTTTAAAGCGATCTGTGAATTGCCAGCTCCGAAAAATATTACGAACTTCTATAAAGTATATCCAAGTCAAAGTTAGTCTATTAAATTAATAAATTTATTCTGAAACAAAATAAATTTTAAAGATTTCGTGAATTGTTTTTATATAAATAAATCAATATATTATTAGTTTTGACACTTCTTTTAATGTTATTTTAATTTAAAGAGTTAACTTAGTTTATATTTTTTTTGCAATTCAAAACATAAAAATAATATATCTTTTTTTATAAAATTAATACAATAGTTAAACGCCCAAGTGATCCTCCACCATCTCCGCCTTTACAATCGAAAGGAATAATTACAAATACAACGCAACATTATAGTAAAAATTTCAAAAAGTCAACATCAACCCTTTCGTTGCAGTTTGGATCAAATATTACTCCATCAACATCTAAAAGAAATGGCGTATATTTTAACACAACACCAAGTCTGATTGAACAAAATAGTAACAATTCAATAAATATAAGATTAATTTTTAAATTTTATTTTTAGTAATATTTTTATTAAACATCTAATAACCTAATTAGATTAATATTTTTAAAAATTTATTTTAAGGTTATCAGCAAAAGCGAAAACAAAAAACAGAAGAAAAAAACAAGATGTCTTTTATTAACTATATTTTTTACAGGATAAAAGGAAGGAAAGCTAAAAAAGAAACTTATAAATTGACTGATGATTAAACATGACAAGATCACGAAACTATTACGAAACCATTTTATGATTAAATTTCACCCAAATTATATTTTTCTATATATCTGATATCTAATATGTGCATTGAAAAGATTCATATGAGAGAATTTTAAATCGGGATGGAATTACTATTCTGATATAAATACATTTAAAATTAAATTATAAAATTTATTTATTCAAGATGTATATTATACCAGTGGAACGATAAAGACATTAATATTGTAGTTATTATTTATATATAAACAATAATGTAATTTGCTTTAATTAAAAACAACAGTTCTTTTATTTTAAGTAAATAAATATGATAAGCAAATAAATTAAATGGAGATCAAATATTTTTTTCTCAATTTTTAACGGTGAAAGCCTAAAAATATTATGATAATTTTTATAAAAATTTTGACAAAAACTTAAGTAATTAACAAAATATTTATGATGGACAATTTATTAAATTATAGCTTAAAACTCAAAATTTTAATTTTTTTATTAATGAAATTTAAAAAATTTGACTAAAGGATATCCAACTTTTAAGTTTTTAAGGGGTGTATTATTTTCAGACACTTATCTAAGGTACTATGTTTAAGACTTAAAAATTACTTTTATTTGTTCAATAAATTGCATTAATGTATTTTTGTCAGTATTATGTGAATGTATCGTGAATTGTTTATAAAGGAAACGAATCCTTGAACTTGATTTTTGTTATTTCCCGAAACATTTAATTAAATGACTAAAAACCTTTTCCTCTTACATTAAGTATAATATTTTTTGCTCATTAATTTTATCAAACGATCATATGGTTTGTTTTTATCGTTGAATTTGCCATTTAAATTGAAATATAAGTATGAACTTATAGTATTAACTTAACACTTATTGCAAGGAATGGGATAATTCAGGTAAAATAATTTAAAAATCGGGTCGAGTAATCGGTTGCTTAAAGTTTAAAAATCGGTTTGAATTCGGTTCAAATATTTTACGTAAATATCACAACATAAGTTTAATGAATTGTGATTCATTCGGAACTCATTCACTGAACTGACTCAAAGTAAATCGTTCTGAAAAGTTAGCAGAAAATACCCTTAAAACTTAAGCGCGTAATTGAAAGTTAAAAATGATTTTAAATTTTTTTATTAATAAAAATATCATTAAAAAGTTTCTATTATACAATTAAATTATTTAGAGACATTTCGATATATTCTCACATCACTTCAAAATTTTTTGTGCGCCTTTAGTCAAAAGTAAGAAAATCTGCATTTGCCTAAAAGTAAGCATTGTTTGAGTCAGTTCAGTGAATGAGTTCCGTACAGTGTAATTATACTGTAAGGTAATTCCGTTATTGATAAACAACTCCTTATTCACTAATTATTTCCACATAGTAATAATATGCATTCATAACGTATACAATCTATTACTGCATTACAGTACATTTTTGTATTAATCATAACACCAATTAGTATTTTATTAGTGTTTATCACTAGTTTTGACATTCAAAAATAATTTGACATTATTTTAGCATAGCGTTTAAAGAGTACTTTACGTTTAAAAATTTATTTTATTCTGAATTTTTTCCAAACCATGAATATGTTTCATGCTTTTTACTATTTGTTTAACTTTTTTATGCTATTATTTATAACACTTAATAATAATAATTACAGCGATTGTAAAGCATTTATACAAAATGGGAAATTAGTGAATCTTTCGTCTTGTTTTTTATACGAATACGATGATTACGACGAACTGTCCACTGGTTTTTGTATCAATAGTAACCAGTGTTGCGCTCCGTTTCATTTGAGCGAATCTGGTAATTGTACGCACGATTATGTGTGCTGTAAAGGATACTACTTATGTAACGGTTTGTTTTAATTTTAAAAAATAAAGAGTAAAAGTATAGCCAATAATAACACATATTCTTTAATTGACTTTGTTTTTGAATCTAAAGAATGTGGTGATGGCTATCAAAAAGTTAATGACACGTGCGTTGAAATTGATGAGTATGTTATTGTAATATGAAAAGTATTATAAAGTTTTAAAAATAAATTATTATTTAATGAAAAGATGTTTAGAAACATATGGATTATGTTCAGGTCATGGATGTATTAACACGAATGGCAGTTATACGTGTCAATGCTATGATAGCTTTCATATGACTGGTAAATATATTTGATTTTATTAATTTAGAGTAATTATATTAATTACTATGTTTTCTCATTGACAACACGTCACAAAATATTTAAATAAATACATAGCAAAACGTTTATACGACTATCATTTAAGTCCAAATAGTTTTTGTAAACAATTAAACAAAAGATTAAAATCAAAGTAATATTTGAAAATTCTTAGGAGAAACCAAAAAATGTTCACAAATTAATGAAACAGATAATGCAGATTTGATATTCACTTCATCGCGAACTTTAAATTTAGTTTCAGTAAAAGATAAAAAATTACAAATAATATATAGCGGATTGCATTCATCAAAATCTATTGATTATAGTTATGACGGAAATTATATTGTTTGGACTGATGCAGTGTTACATCAAATAACTATCGCACCATTAAATCACGAAAATCCAAGTGTTATTTCAGATTTAATAAGTTTGGATAATATTGGAAATGCCATCAGTTTGACAGTTGATTGGATTCATAACTTAGTTTATTGGATTGATATTGATTTGCGTACTATTAATGTGATCAGCATTTATAGACCGAATGATTATTATGTAATACTTAAGACATACAAATACCCGAAAGATATAGCCGTAAATGTTTTCGATTCAGTTTTATACTGGAATCATATCGGAGTTAAATCTAAAATAATGCGTTCATCACAAGACGGTAATAATCAAACAGAACTTTATTCAACATATAATCAAATATACTGTTTCACTATTGATATGCATTTAAAGCGGATATACTTTATTGATGTCGAATCTTCATATGCATATTCAATTGATTTTAACGGAAAAGACGAGCGAAGATTAATTCATTCAAAAACAATGTTTAAGAAAATTAATTCAATAAATATATTTTATGACGAAATATATTTCTCAAACAATGAGATTATTTACTCAATTAATAAGTTTGGTTTTGGTCATGATTTTAAAATGAGAGTGAAAACTATAGAAACCGAACACGAATTTAGTGGTATTTATAGATACGACACGTTTATGACAAATATGGATGTAATATACACTCATAAAGTGATGCATCCATTATTACAGCCATCGATTGAAAGTAAATGCGTTCACTCGAAATGCAGTCATTTATGTTTGCCTACAAATCAAATCAATCAAACATTTCGATGTATTTGTCCGCAAACTCATATTCTTATAGGTAATCATTGAATGTTTTGAGGATAAACTTTTGCAAAATTTTATGTTCATTTTATTTATGTTCATATATCACTTCTTTGATAAAATTATTAACTTAAAGATACATACAAATTCAAAATTACACTTAAAATTTCTTCTATTCTTATAGGAGAACAAAACTGCGTTAAACTCGAGTTTGAACCGATCGGTAATGCGTCACTAAGTTTGGAAAATGATTTAAAATCATTGGTTAATATTAGTGACACAGAAATAATCATTAAATATATTAATCAATCGATTATCAAACAAATAGGTTTATATAATTATAGCGAAAAACAGTCGAAAAGTATAAAAGATTTTGTGGATATAAACTTAGATGTTATTCGAGAAATTAGAAAGTCTTCGATTCAATCGCTTAACGAATCATTAATATTGAAAGAGAGTCTGAATTCGCAATCATTTGACACATTGTTATCAGTTTCGACATTGAATAGCATTAAACATACACTTATATTCATATCGATTTGCATTTCTCTATTACTTATCATTATATTAATCGTTAATAGGTATACATTCAACTCAACAAAAGTTCTATCAATTTATTAACTTTATTTCTATATTTAGATCGAAATACAAACTCTTAAAGTTTAAGAATAAGCCAAACTTTAAAATGCATTTTTCGAGTTCGATTAAAGCAGAGGAGAGTTCATTGTGTGAACAAAATTTAACGGAAAATTCACATTAAAATTCAAATCCATGATAACATTTGTATTTTATAAAATTTACACAACTTTAATCAATATTAGAATTATTTAACGTATAACTTATTTGTATTATATTTTTGTGTTTAATGTTACCCATTATTACAGTTAAACTGTATGTTAATCGCTATCTTATAATAATTTCAAAAAATAGAATATTGAATCACTAATACATAAGTGCATGATTTATATTGATTATAGCTTTAAATAAAACTTAAGAATATCAATGAAATAGAATTTAATAATTATAATCCAAAAAGTATTTAAATGGAGAGAAGTTTTTTGTAAATCGGAGAAAGAGTGCGACTATAGAATATTTAAAATTAAAACTTCAAATTAGGATTTATGACAGTTTCGATCTTATTTATACGACTGTAGAAATCGATTATTTGGATTTGATTTTGTCTATATTTTTTTAAAGTAATTCGTTATTATTTGTTAAAAATTGGAGTTACGGTTGGATGGAAAAGAATTTTGAAAATTTTTAATTAATTTTGCGTCAAAATAAATTTTAATAAATCGTGACACACATATTAAACTTATTACTTAATTCCGATTCATTTCCGAAAATCAAACATATCTGAGTTACTCTTTTTAAAGATTTTAACCATTTGAGCAGTAAAATATTTATTCTTGATATTTTAAAAAAGTTTAAGAGTTTAAATTAACTATTTATGTATTATATTGATTTCATTTTAATATTTAAATTACTTTTAAATAGCAGTTCAACGCGTTAAGCATACATCAAAACAGAATTAATATTTAGTTTTGTTAGTTTTAATGGATTTTGAAACCACAAATACTGTAACGTTATATCATTTGACTTAATAAAAACTTTATTATGTTTTATTTTTAAAAAATCGATGCCAATAATACAATATAAGAATATAATAAAATTTCAATAAACTATAGTAGTATTTGTTATAATATGAATTTCATTATATTAACGAAATTAGAGAACGTTTAAAATATTTTAATTTACTCCTATTAATGAATATATTAAATGATTCGATTAAATAATTTTTATTTTAAGGATTAATAGAAATTTTTTTATACGTTAATAATTTTACTAAATTGTGGACAAAGAATTAAATAAATATGACAGAAAAATTAAATATAGGAATAGCTCCAATAATACAATTGACAAATCTTTTGTTTGTTTAAATGTTGAGTCAATATCTGAATCAATAGTTTGTTGTTTTGATGTTTCACTGATTGAATCAATATTTGTCTGAGAAATTGTTCACATTTCAATCATTTCTGTGATATAAAGAGGTTCTTGTTTTTGAAGATACAGTTTTTGTTTGTCATCGAAGTCAGAAAATTTAAAATATTTATCCCACTTTTCATAGAATACAACATAACATGCTTTCAATTGTTCCTCTAAACTATCGGTATTGTAATGAATAACTTCATCATTAAATGTGATCCATTTTTGTCCATCTCTTCGAGTGATAACGTAATCTCCATTTGAGATGTAATCTCCAGTATGACTGATGAATGCAAACAAATGATAATTCTTCTCATTGACCACAATATATTCATTGATAACTATTTTCGCATCGGTTATATTTCTATAGCTATTTCCTGATTTTACAGATATATTTAAATGAATCGCAAACAGTTGTGGCATATGATCATACATTTGTCTTGTATTCTTTTTCGAATCACATCTATTGTTAGCTTTCAATTAGTGTTGATTTTACTTTTGAAAGTAAAAGTAAAAGTTATGAATTTTTTTACTTTTACTTTTACTTGAAGTAAAAGTAAAAGAAAAGTAAAATTAAAAATTTTGTTAAAAGAAAAGAAAAAGAAAAGTAAAATTAAAAATTTTGTAAAAAGAAAAGTAAAATGTAAAATATTTCAAAAAGAAAAAGTAAAAGAAAAGTAATATGAAAATGTTTGTAAAAAGTAAAATTTAAATTAAAAAGTGAAAGAAAAATAGCTCTAGCATAGATTTTAACATTGAAAGTAAAAGTAAAAGTAAAATTAAAATTATGTAAAAAGAAAAAGTAAAAGAAAAGTAAAATTAAAAATAATGTAAAAAGAAAAAGTAAAAGAAAAGTAAAATTAAAAATAATGTAAAAAGAAAAATTAAAAGAAAAGTAAAATTAAAATTTAGAAGTAAAACAACACTACTTTAAACCGATAAAATTGCACTAAAATTACATAATCTTAAAACAAAAATCTTTCAATATTAAAACATCATTTCTTCATAATTAATCTCAATTATAAAAACAATCAAAATTTAATAATTATTTTAAAAAAGTATGTTTTATTAAAGTTTTAATTAAAAAACTTAAACAAAATAAACTTAAAAATATTATTTAAAAATATAGCAAAAATGTTCATTATAACCATTACGAAATATTCTATTAAAAATCAAAATACTTTTAGATGCTTTTTATAAAAATTAAAATTCATAACAACTAGAAGGTTACAAATTTATAGGTAATAGTATACAAGTAGTTTTCACACAAGCAATTTATATTCATATAATGAAAACATCTTAAGATAAATTTCTTATTAAATCGAAGGTTAATCTAAATTAAATGCCTATAAATTAAGTTAGTAGACTTAAATTAATGTAATTTCAACTAATTATTTGAATAAAGATTTAAAAAATTACTTATCAAAAAATAGATTCAGCTTTATTTATTGTTGAAATAAAATTAAATATATTAAACGTGCTTATCTTAAAGTAATGTTAGTATTATGCTCATTCATAAATACTGTACAATTTCTTTCATTAATTAAATCTTTCGAATAAATTTAATATAATTATTGTGATATGTATAAGAATTTAATTAAAGCTCAATTAAGTTTGACAGATTAAACACATTTAAAAAGAGTGTGATTTTGCTGTAATACGTAAAGTTTGATTTTATTATCATTTTCTAATTTTCTAGAATGACAGACATTAAGTTTAGTTATTCACCAATTAAGGAGTATTATTGCGGTAAATCAATTCTAATAACAGGAGTGACGGGTTTTGTGGGAAAAGTATTGTTGTATAAAATATTAAAATCTATTGATAACATAAATAAAGTTTATGTAATTATTCGTGAAAAGAATAATAAAGATGTGTCAGAAAGGTTTAAAGAATTATTAGAGAGAAGTAAAGGATTATTTGATGACATCGATGCTAATTGTTTGGAAAAAGTGGTTTTAATTAATGCAGATTTAACAACAGTTGGAATGAATTTAAGCGAAAATGATAAAAATGATATCATTAATAACGTTTTGTTTGTGTTTCACAGCGCAGCTGATGTCACGTTTGATACTAAACTTAAGTATTAATTTTAAGAATTAATAAATATTATAATAACTTAAAAATTTAAAAAATTAAGGGAACAAATATTAATAAATGTTGGCGGAACTAAAGAAATAATAGAATTATGCGTAAAACTCGATCATTTGGATTCTTTTGTTTATGTTTCAACAGCTTATTCGAGTCCATTAGAAATGGTTGTCAATGAAACTGTTTATGATTCAGATATGAATCCTTTAGAAATACTAGAAATTGCCAGGTATTTCATGTTATTTTGTCAGTTTTGCATTACTTTTACTTAATTTAATAGCAATTTGTTTAAA
>JAQGAW010003339.1:0-12791 GCA_034698025.1 Phthiracarus crinitus | reverse complement strand
AAAAAAATCGAGCTTCAAGCTCAGCTCAGCTCAGCTCAAGCTAGCTTAAGCTCACTCTGAGCTTTTTGCCATCTCTAATTGTGGTTGTTTTCTAACTTAATGCATGCAATTCATTATTATCTTAATTTACCGAATTAAGTAATAGCTAAAGAAATTTACATATTAATTAATTCCCATTTTCTCAATTAAATATACTTCTTTACCAAAACGTATTTTTATTGAACTTTACGCTAAAATACTGTAAATTGTTTCCAATAACTTTCAAGACAAAATTCGATTTAAGAGTTAAACAAACAATGGTATTAATCATTCGGAAAATAGATAATTGTTTAAACTACTAATGTGTTAATCATTAATCAACCGATTATATAGAATTACCGTTTACAAAACGAAAATTCAGCCCATTTTTTAAATGGATAATTAAAGCAAAGGATATTATCAATTGTGAATGAATTAATTAAAATAAATCGAGAGTAAGCTGTTATTAGCATTAATGATCTATAAATTGAATAAAAACGTTTCATTAATTTGGTTTTAGCATATAATGCTGTCGTCAGTTTGCTGTTGATATTTAGCTGAATTGAATTTATGCCAATTTGTGATAAAATGTTCGTATTGTACAGTACAGTATATAAACACAAATATTTGCAGAATAACGTAATAGTTATTAAAGAAATTCTAAGCATTTTTTTACCTATACTGCTAATACTGCTAATACTACAATACACTGAGTGTTCGTTAAGCTAATCTAAAAAATATACAAACAATGAAGTTATTTGTAGTTAATAAGCGCACGAATTTTTTTTGCATCGCTAACATATTTTGCATTCTATTAAAGCAAACTTTTTAGTTTTTTATACCCAACATCGCAATAACACTGATGTTTTGTTAGTTAATTCTCTTTAGTTGATGTTTGCTCTTTGAACAGTTTGTTCAGTGGTGTATAATAAGAGGGAGAGAAACTAATGATAAGATGACATAAATTCTTTTATGCGTTTACCACTTGGCAACTATTTTTGATTATAAATACCGTATTATTCAGTGCTATATAGCGAAACAATAATTAGAGGAAATGCAAATTATAATCGTTAATACAAGCCTATCGTATGCTTATAAAGTTGTTGACAGTTGTCACAAATTGCACACAACTATGCACGTAAAAACTCAATGTTCAATACTCTGACAAAACTTTTTAAAGATGTGTATTGTTTTTGACACATCATTCAAGTATTCGTATAAATTTACTGTACGCTTATATAAACAATGCGTTTATTTTGCTGCGTATTTGCAAACTTATATTGTCTATTGTCTTGTGACTCAAATCTTTTTAAGTGTTTATTTGGAAACTATTTTTTATTCCGTCAGATAATTTGTTGGCAGTTATTACACATGTGATTGTTGTTAATTAATAGAAATTCATTGGCAATAAATGTAGTGTTAGTGTTGTGTGTGTGTGTTGTGTAATGTTATGCACAATACAACTATACGTATAGACTATAATAGTATAATAGTATATACATCTATACAATCAGTGCAATATCAGTGCAAATTCTGTTTCCATGTGTTCTCATTTGATTTCGTTTGATTTGCTAGTTTTGCTTCGTTAACTTAAAAATGTTTGATCACGATTTGGGACATTCATTACCACAAAACAATACAATCATTGAATATATGTGTTAGCGTTTGGAACAAATTCAAGTTTTTATATTAATATTTATTATTTGTTTGCTTGTTTTTCGTATTAAATAAATATATCACTACATAACAACAGTTTTAATGTTTTAATAGTACTTTGACTTAACTATAAGTTACAATACTTCAACACTTCAATACATTCAATACATTATGCTCTGTTAGTCCCACACTCACTCACACTCACTCGCACTCTAATGTATATTTATTACAAGTGCCACTCTTTTTATGATTGATTTGGAAGAACAAGAAAAAAACTGTTGCTAAAACTATATGCGTGTGATTTATTTGATTTAAAACGATGTGTTAAACAATAATAGCTGATATTTAACAATAATGTTGATGAAAATAAAGCAATAATTAGGTGACCTTGTATTGCGTATATAATTAATGTTTGATTGCTTACGCTTACGCTTAGTCTGTGTATCGCAATGCGATTTTGATTTCACAACTTTCACACAACTATGAAATCTAATTTCGTTAACAAAACTATTATTATTGTTGTTGTGACTCTGTTTCTCTACGGTATTGTTTTGGGTTCGATAACGAAAATCTATTCAAACTGTTGGTCACCGAATCAGTGTAACAAAACAGAGTGCGTAACGCCTTTGGATTGTGTTCACGCGATTACTGACGATGAGTGTAACTGTTGTAAAGTTTGCGTGAGAGATGTCGGACAGACGTGCGGCAAACGTATAGGTAAATGTGCCACTGGTTTGTCGTGCATCAAAAAACAATTCTTACACCCAGTAATGACTAATTCAGTTATTAATGGAAAAGAAAACGGAATTTGCGGAATATTAAACTGCACAGGTGTTAAATGTCTTACTGATAACATAACTTGTCCTATAGATAGTTACAAATTATCGAGTGATACTTCAAATTCGTGCTGCGCTTTATCGTAAGATACAAACCAACTAATATTATCATAAAAGCTTATGAACTTATTTTTACTATTATTTAACAAAATCTCTTTTTATTTTATTAGCTGTGCATGTCTGCCAGGTATTTGTAATTCTAGTCAACGATGTGCTCGCAATCAAATTGCGCGTCTATTGAAGCCCGGAAATTGGTCACCAGGTTCTTGTTGCGACTCTTTTGAATGCATAGATGGTAATCGAAATTTACTTTAATGTTTTCTTCTCTATCTCTATCTCATAAGCTTATTGAGAATGATCTCCAGTTAAACTTAAACTATAGTATCAAATATATGTCGTATAAAATTCTATAGCTTTATTTGAGTCGGAAATTTTAATACTTACGATTAATTAAAAGTTTTTGAAATACCGTATTTTACCCGTACTGTTCAGTAATATTTTGTTTCATCCGGTTTTTTCATATTTCTTAGTTAAGTTAATATTAAATTTGCAAAATATTTAAACCTTGAAAATATTTAGATAACTTTTCTTTATACTCAACATTTGAATGCATTCAAACTTTACAAAAATAATAAACTAAATATTACGCAATATTTAATGAAAATAAAATCTAAATCGGTTTTTGCAATTAAGTACTATAATAAATTAAACTATAAAATTTATAAAAAAATATTTTAGATCATTTCAATAATAGGAATATTTTTGGACACGGTATATGCCAAATACACTAATCATTTTCTATTAGCAAATTTTAAAAATATCTTATAAATTTTGTGAGTTTTAATGAATTTTATACCATAAATGCGTACTTAAATAAATCTCTTATAGTGGTGTATTGAAATATTTCTAAACTATGCATATAACTACGTGAAGTACAGTATATGTATAATGATTTAAAATCTCAAACAGTTTTTGTTGTGTAGGTTTAGATTCTCCTTTATTGGAATTTCTCATGTCTTATTTCCAATGTTTTAGCGCCTTCACAATGCATTCATAACAATGAAAAGTATGTAAACGGGGATAAGTGGTATCCCGATAAGTGTACCACTTGTATATGCAAACATGGCCTTACATTTTGTCACGTCAAACAATGTAATATAACTGATAATTGTAACGCAATGATTGAATTGGATGGTGAATGTTGCCCAACATGTCAGGGTATGAACCAATACTATAAGTTTCTCAATCATAATAATTGCTATGCTATTTATTTATCAAAAAATAGGTTGCGTTTCCGCAAATGGTGTGCTTTACAATAACTCACATAAATGGACAGAAGATGACTGTACACAATGCCAATGCGATAATGGAAAGATAAGCTGTACGGTAGAGTTGTGCCAATCTCTTAATTGTGACAACCAAGTGATTGTTTCTGGTCGTTGTTGCCCCATATGCCAGACTTATGTCTGTAATTTATTTTGCCCGTACGGCTACAGAAAAGATATTTCTGGAAAACAGATTTGCGAATGTAATAAATGTCCGAATATTAACGATTGTGATAAAGATTGCGTTTACGGTTATATGAGAAATGAGTTTGGATGCGAGATATGTGAATGCAGAAACAGAAACTATGATTTGGCAAACATTGGCAAAGGTAAGGCTTGCATATCAGCGAATGGCACGATTCACCAAAATGGTCACATATGGCTAGAAAACAAGTGTCATCACTGCTTTTGCAATAATGGGAAAATTGTTTGCACTTCACCTCAATGCGCAAAACTCAATTGTTATGATCAAGTAATTCACCAAAATCAGTGTTGTCCGACGTGCTCTGTTTCTCATATTTCACAATCAAGTGAGTCTATATTATTTACGGTAATAGTATTAAGTCATTGGTTAATTAGTGTTAGGCTACAATCTCACGCATATTAACAGACGCGTGCGATTGCTTTTTATCTGTTAATGTTTAAGAATTTGAAATTACTTACTAATACATATTACATTACTCTATAGTAGATTAATTGTATGGTTAGAGTCATAACATTTCATAATATTTGTGATAGCTTTAAATTGATTGAATACTTTAAAATCTGTTTAGAAATAAGAAAATATTGTAATTAAGCAAACATGAAAGTAAATTCAATTTATTTATACTACAATCAGTTTCTAACATCTAATTTATATAAGTAAATGTTAGCATTTAATCAAAGAACGACTATTGTGTATTGTTTTACGTAAGAACGAAAGGTAAAATTTCACCAATTATTTATAAAAAATAATACCGTAAGTTGTTTTAAATATGATTAGTATTTAAATCTATTTGTGTTCGTATAATTTATCAATTTATGTTCAGTCTGTGATTAATTGGCTTAAAACTTGCAAACTTGTATACTGAATTCCGCAATCCTTCTCTCATTAAGTTTTCTGTGATTCTTTAAATTTATTAATAAAGATTCATCTGTATAAGCTAAGCCAAAATGTTTTGGGTTAAACTAATAAAATATTTTTAGAAACAAATTCAATGATTTTATTGACATCTCATTTCTGGTTTCATAATTCCTCTTTTAATTGTTGCTTTAATACTATGAGTTCACATCCTTTGGATAATTTTGTTAAAATCTAAAAATAATACACAATAAATTAAAGCTGCATCGGTTAGCAAAATTGAAACCCGAGACAATCCGATTGTTAACGAAGATAAACCGATATAAAATAATTTAGTGAGTAGAAACTTACTAAACCTATAATATCTTTAATTGGATTATAAATATTATGATGCAAATAATATATATTTAAGTTTGAAAAACGTTTTGGTATATAACCACTTTCTGATATAAATTTATTCATTTTCTTTGCTTTATTTTATTTTAAGACAGTAAATAATTGTCGAAATATTTACTTATTTACTGTCTTAAAATAAAATAAAGCAAAGAAAATGAATATATTTAAGTTTGCTATTTCTGAAGAATATTTGGTTTTAAATATTCTGTTATTTAGGTTTAAAATGTTGAATGTTTAAGTACAAAATTATTTTTAGATGATAAAATTGAAAAAATTCTATTTTAAGTCAGTAAACACAATAAAACTTTCTTATTAGATTATCTATCGGTTTATTATCGGATTTAACTAGAAAGACTATGTTTAAACCGAACCGAACATGATTCTTAAAAATCAAACCTATCCGACCGGTTTAGAAACCTATCAGTTAAACCCGTCGAATTAACTTACCCGTAATTTGTTTTACAATAATTCATATGATTTTGAATTTTACAAGTTTATGAGTATACTACATGTTAATTGTACCTGTAATTATAGAAGATATAATTTTATTTTGTTAGTTAACTGCTTGCTGTATAAGTTGTAGTCAAACATACTGGCATATTGTAGTGAATTACTTTAGGAATTTATAGTAAAAGGAAATGTAATTATAATGATTTGTTTTGATTAATTAAAGGATTTAATTCTTGGTATGCTTTTATTTAAAAGTATTGTCTCGTTGTAACTGCACATACAATGCACTGGACGTTTCTGTGTAAAATTTAAAGAGTTATATTAAAAACAAAAAGGTATTTTTGTCATACAAATTATGAAACAAAAATATTACTTCCACTTATATTTTTAAAAAACCTTCAATTTTTTCTAAACTAAATCTTTAGATATAATTTCGAAAATATTTTTTTTCGATTGATTGAAAATATTCGAAAATTTCATTCCACTAACGTTCCACTATTTTAAACTCAGTTCGAATCGGAAAATTTTTTTATTATTAGTGGTAAAACATTAGAATCCGAAAATTTCAATTAATAATAATTTTAAAAACTTTATTTTCAAATTTAAAAGTGTAATTTTAATCTGTAATTTATTTGGTAATATACTTTGATATAAAAATATTTTTGAAAATTGGCAAAAAATGACTAACGAAACAAAAATTTGGCTAACGTACCACTAACGGTCAAAATTAATTTTTTCATTCCATTAACGTTCCACGTTAGTGGAGTAAAATTTTCAATCACTATTCTAAACTTTAATACTAAACTTGAGCATAAAAATGTGCGAAGGTTTCTACGTAATATTACTGTAAATGAAATTTTATGTTTTTATTTCCTTAAATTAAAATTTAAAGATTTTCACTATTTATTCCGAGTCTCTCGCGCTTAGAGATAAAATTTTTATTCTTATAGTGACCAGAGGCTCTCAAACTTAGGGTCGAAATGTACAAGTTTTGGATCGTATGGTTTATAAAAACTAACATAAGAGTAGGGTCGGTACTCAAAATAATCATTACATTATTAAATATTATCAATTTTATCACTGAGTTCACATTATATATGGAAACATTTACGCATTTTTGAGTTCACATTATACATTAAATTATTATTTGCGATTTGATTTTACATATTGTTCTCAGATTATTAATGATTTAAATTCTCAAAGGCTAAATTATCCTTTTATTCAAGATTCATTTGGGTCGTGGAAATATTTTTCTTATGACATTAGGGTCGCATTACAAAAAAGTTTGAGAACCATTGTATATTATAGTTAATGTAAGAACGTTCTCCGACAGATAACATTTTTAAACTCGGCAGTCATAATCTGTCATAATAAAAACAATTTCAATTCTGTCAAATTCGGTTATTTATTTCATTTAACACACATTTTCTAATTTCAGCCTTCATATTCCGTCAAATTCATATTATTATTATTGCATTTGAAACGAATTAGAAAATACATTTTAATAGAATTTATAGAACTCCAAGAATATATAGCATTTAAATTTCATAAAAGGAATAATAATGATAAATATATTGAAAAAAACCCAATCTTTCTTTAAAACAAGTAAAATTTTGATGTAGAGATATTTGATGTAAAATTCAGTTATTTGTTACATTTTCCGAAACTTATTTTTTATTTTCGTCGGTCATATTCGGTCAAAATTGGCGTGTGACCGAAAACGTTCTTCAATAATTATAGTGTATCCCTATTTGTTACGATGGCATTTGATTTTTGGAAAACTACTTAAAAGCAAGAATAATGGTTTGAAATCTGTAGAAACGGGGAAATGCATAGGATTATTGTTGTCTATCTTTATTGTAATTTTATAAGTCAATTATCTATTCAATACGGTTTTAGCCAAAAAATTTTTTAAGACTATTACTTAATTTCTAAATTCAATGGGTGTTCTAAAAAATAAATTCAGTTTGTGTTCACCTCTCGAGACAGTTAGCGTCAAAATCTGTTCTTATCTTGAGTGACACGTGAATTATTTCTATATGAAAGTTGTTGCCATCAATTTTGACTTTTAATTTAATAATACTAAAACCCATTTACTAAATTTTGCTATAATGGGAAGCTTTAATACCAATTAATTACAAGTAAAAACTAAACCTAAATTAACTAGTTTTTGAGTTAAACCTTACAAAAGCAGATACCATTCAATATGAGTGTAAAAAATAGAAATTTGGAATTTCCTCCTTTATATTTGTGGGTACATTTTTGTAGATCCGACACTTTTATAGATTGAGTAAAATATGTGTTTAATCTCTAATACTTATTGTGGTTGCGTATCATTTTTTGAAATTTGGTTGCACTCCGATTACTTTGCGCTAATGTCTGCTTAAACAAGATTTCGCTTTCTTTCTATTGCGCAACATTTATCTTAATCCCTACTTTCTAGTATCTTACTTCTGCTCTGACTTTTTTGTAGAACTTTGTTGAAAAGTAAATAATTACTTAATGATTGAATAAAAAGTAATGCTGAGTAAGACACAATTAAGTAAACTAATAATTATTAAGTGAATTTTTAGTTTTGGCAATATTTTATTACAAATAAAAAAAAGTTTTGTTTTGGAAGTCTTACAAAATATTTTGGCGTTTATGCAGAAATTATAGATTAAAATTTAATTAGAGATTAAAACTTTAGTGAAATTTTGAAGTTGAGTGAAACATTCAAAAAATTGTGTTAAAATATAATTATTACGTAATATTTTAATACTTTACACTTTTAAAATTTCTATTGGTCTTAAAGGCAAAGATTTTTATCTATCTATTCAAAAAATGTTATTTTTGACTGTTTTAGGTTATTGTAATGGTAATTGTAACCTATGCTTACACTGAAACAAGTTATATCTTAATATCTCTTATTAGTAAGAAATGTACTGATACTGCCATTATTTTGTTTAATATAATATTCTATTTTGTTAAACCAATTTTAACAAAACCACTTTCAATCGATAATCCACATAAAAAATGAGGATTCAAACGGTAAGGCGTAGGTAGAGGTTTCATAGTTTTAGTTTCAAAAATAAGGACAATTTTTTAGTAAAAACAAATTGAATAATTCTTGATAGGAGAGGGTAAAGGGTGAGATTTGTTTCCAAAACACCGGTACAAGCCAGGGTTTCCGAAGGTCTGATGGTCTAGGGGGTGTCCTTTCGACTTTTTTCAAAATTCAAGGGGGGGTCAAACTCACCGGATTTAGCGGACAATATTTTTGCCTTCACCCCAAAAATTTTTTCTAAAAAATTTTTTTAAAAAAATTTTTCTCGTCGAAAGCTTAAACTACAACGATGACCAAAATTTAAGGGGCCACAAAAACTCATCGGATTTGATAGACAATTTTTTTACAATATAACCAAAGTTTTTCAAATTTTTTTGTCCTTGAATTCTCAAAATTTTGGGTAGGGGGTTCAACTTTTTCAATTTTCGGGGAGGGGGTATACGGGTACGGTATACCCCCTTGGGAAACCCTGGTTCAAGCATATTGTGTTATACAGTGAAAACAAATCAGTGGTCTGAAATAATGACTAATTCTAAAAAGATCTGAAATTTTCCGAATTTCTCCGAAAAATAGACTTTATTGAAAAAGTGTCGCATAAAATTGAATAGTTTTTGGATGTGGCGTTTTTAATCTTTTGGAAAATTGTTAGAATTTTTTTATTAAATATTTTGATTTTAAGGCAAAAAATTGCGTTTTAAATCTAATATTCTGTAAAACAGAGGTTCTCAAACTTAGGGTCGCGACCCAAAACAGGGTCGCAAAGTAAAAGTTTTGGGTAGTATTGTTTATAAAAATTAACATAAGAGTAGGGTCGGCACTCAAAATAATCATTAAATTAATAAAATTTATCAATTATTTCATTGAGTTCACATTATATATGGAAGAATTTATACCATTCTGAGAAGAATAAATATTTATTATTATTATTATTATTATTAATTGCGATTCATTATACTTATTGTTCTCAAATTATTAATAATTTAAATTCTCAAAGACTATATCCTTTATTCAAAATTTATTTGGGTCGCTGAAACATTTTTATCATGACATTAGGGTCGCAATTATAAAAAAGTTTGAGAACCACTGCTGTAAAATATAATATAAATAATATGATTTTTCAAATCAGATAAAATTTTACTTTTCAAGTTTCTAATTATGTATATAAAAAAATATAACAAATAAATAATACAATTAATAGCAAATGAATTTAATTATTTTCGTTTCAGATAACATACAAAATAATGGAATTATTCAAACAAATCTTTTCATAACTGGAATCGTTATTACATTAATAATAGCGTTACTATTGCTTGGAATATTTGTATTATTAGCATTCGCTTTGTTCAAAAAATTCAATTATAAAAATAGAAACGAAGAAATATTTCATCACTCAATAAATGAAAAAACAATATTACAGTTGTGGTCGAATAATCAAAATGATGTACAAAAGTATAACTGAATACAAATCAATAATTATTTTATTGTAATTCAAATCAAACAAAACATATAAATATTTGTTAAATAATTTAATACAATATAATGTAAAAAACTAATAAATTTTATAGATTTGACGTCAATTGAATATAATTAGCAGTTTTAAGCGACTGTTCATTAGATAATACTTTTAAATCATTTGAAATAATATCTAAATTGTCGTAATTAATAGTTAAATAATTGTTTAAATCTTTCGTGAAAACATTAATATTAAGTAGTAATAGAATGGCATTTTGTGCCACATCTAAAGTGATCATTGTTTCGTTTTGTATCGTTTTGACTATAGTTTTCATATTCGCTTTGCTTTCATGACTAGAAAATTGTTTCGCTAACCATTCGGTTATTTCAAGATAACAATCGATAAAATATTGAATTTGATTCGTTAAAATTTTAAAAACTCGATCACTCATTACATGACTTAAAATCTGTGCGTTACTAAAACTTTCGGTTAAAAGTGATTCATCGTAAATAAATTCACGCGATAAAACTTTTTTTAAGAGCACATACTTATCGAAATTCGAGTTCGCGTAATGAAAACATGCGAAATCTATAAGAAGTTGCATCGAATGGTTCGCGTATTGTTGTAATTCGATTTTAATTATTGGATCACTAGTGTCCAATGAAATTGTCAAGTTATTATCTGATAATTGAACAATATTTGAATGAACACGAAATTCTTCTATAAGTTTTGATTTAACAGATTTACGATGAAAATTACAGCTAAAGTTAGCGTATGATACTAATGAACTCAATAACTCTACGTCTTTCGCAATCAAGTCAACCGATAATGAAAAGTCGTTTTCATTACTAATGTGATAATAAGATAAAATTGATAGCGAAGCTAAAGAAAATGGAGAAATTACAAGATTCATTTGCTGTGTTTTAATAACTAATTTAGCCAAAGCTAATATGAATTCAGTTTCGCGTTTGTTTTGAATCGAATTCAGCTGACATTTCGAATCTAATGTGTGGTATAATCGAAAATCTTGAGCACTACAAAGTTCTCTAATACTTATCGGTTCATTAAAGCGAACATAAACTGAGCCAAAATTTTGCGAAAGAATAGCATTCATAGCGCTTAATAAATGTTTTGTAGTTTCTGGTGGTTTCCCTCCAGAACTAGTGGGACACAACTCCCGCGCATACAACCCTTCTTCTAAAACTCGGTCGTATGATATCGAAACAGGTATTATTAACAGATCCGGTATTTGTCCAGTGAAGTACAGTTCAAGAACAACGCTCAATAAACCGATTCTGGGATATAATGATTTTCCAGATCGACTCCGAGTTCCTTCAAGAAAAAACTCCATCGGGTGTTCGCCGCCTAATAATTGCGACTAAAACAGAGATTTAGATAATTAATCGGATATTGCGTTAAATTTTCGATTCATCATACCTGAACGTAAGCTCGAAATACGTTCCAATAAAGACTGTCATTATTAAACGATCGACGAATATAAAAAGCACCACAAGCTCTCAATAACGATGCGATTTGATTGAGTGATAGAAAGTCAATGCCTGCAGCTATTGATGGCAATGGAAGATTAAAGTGAAAGCATATGTATGCCATGAGTAAGAAATCAGCGTAACTGCGATGTGTCGGCAAATACAAGATTGGAGTTTGTTTCGATAAACGATTGATACCATCCGTTAAATTCCAATTATAATCGCGACTGTAATAAATTGAATTTTCACTTAATGGTAGTTTATCGCTGACCCAAACATTTTCGTAAATACGTTTCATTATTTTAATCAAAAAATATCCCATAAAACGTATTGAACGCAACGAAAACGTGTGACTCATTTCATTGAGTATTCGATCAATTCGTGCGCTCATCGATGGGTCGCGCGATAATAATGCCTTTTAACAAATCAAAAATACGGTAAACAATGTTTGACAATAATCAATACATACTTGAATGTATGGCATTTGATAAACATGTTTGCGAATGAGTTGCGGCTCGCGGTTCAGACAATATCGGTATTGATTTACGAATTGGTAATGAAATGATAGCCACAACACGTCATTCTGGTGTCGCCTTTCGTCCAATATTCCCATCCATTTGTCCGAATCATTCATTAAACACATTATAACGTTGCTATTAAATCAAATCAAATGGGCATTTAATAACATTAGTATTGACATAGACATAGACATAGACATGAGGTGGTGTTACTAACGTTATAGTATAGCATGTTTTCAATGTACATGTATTGTAGACTATATCATACATAAAGTACAATAACATATTTCTATGAATGTTCGATCATTTACTACGCATTTCATCATTTAAGGGATAAGATATGCCGTTTATGTGGTTTACGGTCATGTTGTCGTTCATTTATCAGATGTTCAGTCAATTCGGCGATAAGTTAGCGCTATGGCGTTATAGACGGTTTCCAATCAAAATTTCGGAACATAAATACTGATTTTTGGAACGAGAAGATCGCTATCGCCCCTATAATCCTCACTCGTATATTGAGGTCAACCAATCACATCGCACATCGCA
>JAQGAW010003338.1:0-12791 GCA_034698025.1 Phthiracarus crinitus | reverse complement strand
AATCATATAACATTAACTTCCCGAAGATTGTATTAATATTTGGTTTCGGGATTTTCCCGAAAAATTGAAGCCCTAATTATATGTTATATTCTTGTAAATAATGCTCAAAACATATAATTTGAAAAATGAGTTAAAGAATCTTTTTGCCAACTAATCAATGTTTTTGTGCGCATTTAGAAATTCTTTATATAGTTTTCAAAACTTTAAAAAATTCTTAGGCCTAAAAAATTCCTATTATTAATTTGTATTGCATTTCGATCTAACATTTCCTCCTTTGTATACCGAATTTTTTAAATCGTGCTTTCTTTCCATTCATATGCTTCACTCAATTTTATGCGGGCTATGCATAGGTAGTGTACGGGTAAAACAATAAATACTCTTACTTTCAAGTTTTCGATTGGAATCTGAAATTATTAATCAACGAATTTAGTGTGACATCAATCAAAATCTTTTTATGTTTCTTAAATACAGTATTGAATTAGTTTTATTTCCATTATAAACAATGTAAATACTTGTTCGTTCAAAATTTTAAAGCGAAACTTTTATTTCAAATCGAAACACTACGTATGATTTCTGCGAAACTGCTGCACTCTAGAGATTTGCAAAATTAACAATACGTAATCTTCGAAGATATCATTTTACTTACATTAACCGTAACATCTGTAAGCAATAATTCATTTTCCCTTAAAGAAAAATTATTGAAATTTAATCTTAAAAGTTTAACATTTAAACTTTTCCAATAAAGAAAAGATATACAGTAATGTATGCTTAGAATTTTATACTCTTAATGGAACTTCAATAGATCCTCGAAAATAAGATACTCCACCCAACGGAAACCTAAGCCTAATCGCTTTATTTAATTTATATATAGAAACTTCTCCAAGAAATATAAAGTAAACGAAAATTTATACGCTAACAAATACCGCCAAACACATACTGGTATAATAATTTTTTATAAAGCAATAAATCATACGGTAAGATATAAAAAGTCGCAATCGATGCGAGAGAGAGATCGAGAGGTGAGAGGAAGCGAGAAGTTATAGCGACGCTTAACGTTTGTATATGTGATCGAATATTTTCTTTATGGTGACTGCAAATATATTAACTGACCTTAAAATTTTAGCGGCTCTATCGCGTTCAATCACACTTATAATTAATAACTTTGCGTTAAGACAGTTTTTTTCTCATTTACAGCAAACAGTATTAAATTTTATATGTGCTCTATTAAGTGCTCTATTATTAACAGTACATTGATATAAATTATTGTTTCGGTTATGATAATATTTAATAGAAAAAAACCTTATATTTTTAAACAGTAATATACTATAAGTCTTAATGATTATATCATTATTGTTACAACAAAATATTTAGGCGAGAAGTTGTTCAATAGGAGAGTTCCGTTTTTTTTGTCTGTTACACTTCACTGGTGATAACAGAAACGGCACACATTCGCATACACTTGAGAGAAAGGGTCGATCGATTCTATGCATACATTATTATTTTTAGCAAAATAATATGCGATTAAGTTATTATTTCCTAGTGATGGGTTGTTTGGTTTGTTTCCGCGTGTGTTGTCTATCGCTTAACTGGTCTGTCTCTCTCTCTCTCTCTTAAATAATCCTTATTTTATTAGGCTCTCTCACACGCTCTGTACTTATATTTTTGTTGTTGTTGTTTGTCGATCCGCCCATATCTTTCAAAAACTGTTCTTCTTTTGATAAGTGAATATCCCATTGTATTCTCGATTGGTATACATTTTTCGTTGCACTCTTTCACCTCTGCTCTCCTCGTTATCGTTCAAACCGAAAAGTGTTCGTCAACTTTTTTTTTATATACGGATAAGACATTTTTTTGCTGATAACTCGCTCCGAATGGATAATATTGGGGCTTCTATTATATATTTATAGTTTTATTTTTTGGGAATAAATCCAATACGATATATCGTAGAGATATTCTCGTTTTTTTGATTTATGAGCTCTGCCTTTCAGTGAGTGTTCTGTTTTTCTTATGATTTTTTTTTCATTTGCGAAAAAATGTTCTGCTTTTATGCGATACAGTCATTAATCATAAATGGCTGATATCTCTTCGATAATGGAGTTATGATTTTTTTCCCGTTCCTATAAAACGTTTATTTTTATTAATAAATTTTCTTTTTTGATGGCTTATTCAATTTGTTAGTTGTTGTGCTGCTGTTGTTAAAAAGATTACGACGACATCGTAGAGTTTTTTGTTATGAAAAAATAATTATTATTTATGATGATTATTATTATTGTGTTATCTCTCGCAATGATTTTTTAAAAATAGGTTAATAAAGTTTTTTCTTGTATGCATGTGAGTGTGTGTGTGTCTCACTTTTACGCACTCATGTATTAAATTAATTTTTTTTTATTCGTGAGTTATGACTTATGTTATTACTGGAAAAAAAATCAAAATTGAATTGCGATGAGAAAAAAACGCAGTGAACGCTGAGATAATGCGAATGCAATCATACTGTTATTCGTTTAATTGGAGTTTAATATAAAAAAATCCTTAACTACGAGAGTCATTATAACTGTGACATTTTTTACGATTCGAAAATCTCTCTAATGGTGTCTTTTTTGTTTCGCAATAAAAGCAACATTTAAATTAAAGATAAATTTTTTTTGTTCATTCACTTTCACCCGCTTATAAAAAAATACCAAATAAATTGAACTAATTTTGCTTAAATATCATAAAATTACCATTAATTAGCATCGGTTTGATTCGGTTTTACATTTGTAATAAAAAAAGACTTGATTTATTAATAGTTAAAATTTATTCGAATAATAATTAATTTTTTATTGCTACTAATTTTTGTTTATCGAATTTAATATAAATGCTATTCGTATGCGTCTGTGTGTGTATTTATGTGCACAATAAAAATCATTACGTTGTGTTACAGACAAAACTCTTCACTGAAACATTAAAAAAATGTAATGAACACGAATCTAATTTCTTAAATAATTTTAACTTAAAATTAATTTTTTTTCGCTAATGTAAAACAATGTCTATTTATAACTACAATATTTAACTAACGATAAGTGTTATTAGCCTGCAATTCGTAACACTTTGTCCTCATATCAAATATTTGTCGTAAAAAAACAACTTTAATATGTCCTAATAAATTGTGTGTCTCGTATGCGTGTATGTGTTTAAGTGTATAAACGTTATTAAAAAATAATATACTTGTAATATAGAGATAAATCAATGGATCAGCGAATATAATCATTGGCCGAAATGATAACTCTATGACATATATATCATAATCATATATATATATTAAAAAAGTTTTCACTATAAAATAAATCGGTATATCAAAAACGCGTGATTATTTACAACGAGAAAAAATCATATAATCTAAATTTTTTTAAAAAACGAGTATCAGATTTCTATAAAAAAAATTGCTATAAAAACGAAATGCTTGATTCGGTCGTAAATTTTCCAAATTAGCAATGAGTTTCCGTAAACTGGTCGCCAGTAATCGCGGCACAAATCTGCTGACACTCGGGCGACATAATCGTCTTAATACTGTTACTACTGGTCGACCTATTATTCGCCTGTTGCTGTAACAGCGCCTTATTGATCATACTTTCCAGCTGTTTCTGGTAACGAATCACTTTTTCCTTCTCCACCGACCACTGAGCCCTCTCCTCCTCGATCTCCTTCTTCGTTACGCTTAACTGTGACCGTAGTTTCGCGTTGTCCTGCTTTAGACACTGTATCGCCGCTTCCTTTTCGTCGCGTTCGGCCAACAGCTCCATCAGCTGTTTCTGCAGCGCATCGACACTTCGCTCGATAGTCAGCAACGGTTTGAGCGAATCGCTGCCACAATTACACACTCGCTTCTCGATCTCCGACAGCTGCGCGCACTTCTGTTGCGCAAGTTTCTTCGCGTCCTGTAACTGCAACCTGAGTGCCACCAATTCGCTGAACCGTAGCGACTGTTCGTCCTGCGCTTCCTTGAACTGCGCTTTCAGCAGCGATATTTCGCCCACTTTCTGGCATAACGACCACTCGGTCTCCTCTATCCGCGATTTGACTAATGACAGTTCGCCCTCCAAACGCTTAGCGTTGGCGATCGCGTTATCTCTGTCCCGTTTGCTGGCCTCTAATTCGCTGACAAACGCTTTTTTGTCGTCCAAACTCTAAATGATGAGAAAAAACGCACATATTTAGCGGAGTAAAAATATTTGTTGCATAGTTTTCCCCCATTTATTTAATATATTCACTAATGAATTGAAGCGAAACACACACACACACACACAAAATTGTGCACATATTTTCTAGTTTTTAAACGAAAACGCGAAACATTAATAACTTATAACTTCAAGCAAAATACGAGTTCATTCATGTTTGTTTCCGTTTTTATCGCGAAATATCAGTGTCTAACAGTAACCGTAACAGTAGCAGCAGAGAGCAGAGCTACCGTTAGAATTTTCTTAACCTTGTTGTGTGCCGTTTCGTTAGTTAGTGGTATGTGTGTTGTGTGCAAAATATCGAACTGCGATAAGGAAATGTCGAAATCAAAATAAATGGAAAAATATTGTTAAATAGTTTTAACACGGTATACAATGCTATATATATATGTCTTAATAGAAATGCACACAACTATTCAAACTTAAAAATAGCAACATATAAGTCACTATACAAATGATTACAGCGATTATTCTACCGCAGAGTGAAACTTCGATCGGTTTAGTTTCTTTTATTTCTCTCTCTCTCTCTCTCTCTCCCTAAAAACGAAAAACAATGTTACACTAATGCATACCCGGTCGTACTTCTGAAAAATTGGTATAACAAAGCGCTATCATTTAATACACACATCGAGACAAAGCACACACACATACCCACACTTAACACGCAACCCATTGCTCAATCAATTAGCTGTCAATACCTGTTCGGTGTGAAGCAGCAACTTTTGTTCCGCTTTGGCCAATCTCTGCTGACACGACCGCAGCTTCAATTCGTACAGCGAACGCAATTTATTGAACTCTTTCTGCCACGACTGCTCCTTCTCTTCGTACACCTTGAATATCACCTGCGAAAATCAGAAACAAAGTTAGAATGAAAGGCAGTGCCAATTAATTAGATGTTTAATCATCGTGTGATCGCTTGGTTCGCTATTTTTAACAAATCGTATAGTTTTTTAATTAACATCTGCTATATTGTACGCGAGGGTTAGTTGCGTCACATTACCTGTTCGTTGTGCTCCAGTGTCTCTCTTAAGTAACTAATTTCGGAGTCTTTTTCCCGAAGCATCGCTTCCAGATCAGTGATACCGCTATCTGTGTGAATCAATTTGATTATTTTCGGTTAAATAATAATTTTATAGTAATCTTGATATCTTTATTTACTTAATATTTGATTAACTAAACGTGCGATATGTTTGTCTATATCTGTGCGGTAATTGTGTGAAAATGCGATTTTCAATAACAATTTGCGCAAACAATTATTGCGATTTAAAAGACGCCGTTTTAATGAAAATTAAATAACGATTTTTGGTGGAATCAAACGCAACAAAGCGAATCAACAACAACAACAGCAACAAAAAGAGCACACGAAGGTGTGAATCCGTTTTGTACGAAATGAACGTTCCGTTGTTGGATGACTACGAAACAAATCTAAATAATCATGTGAACGATCTCTCATGAGTCGAGGAAATGTAATTTTTAGTCGCAACCAAATGGGGATATAAAATAAAATTTCAGCATATTATACATGCATGGTTTAGGCAATCATAGCTGCAGACATGGGTTACAGCGATGATACCGTAAAACGTGTATTAAATTTCTGCGTACTTTATACCGTATTTAGTGATGCCATTTATGAATAAGCAA
Organism: Phthiracarus crinitus; assembly: GCA_034698025.1. Taxonomy (NCBI): domain Eukaryota; kingdom Metazoa; phylum Arthropoda; class Arachnida; order Sarcoptiformes; family Phthiracaridae; genus Phthiracarus; species Phthiracarus crinitus. The sequence continues at coordinate 6,936 of JAQGAW010003338.1, read as the reverse complement.
AAAATAAAAAACGCGATTTACGCGTATATTAATGGGAAGCATCGAAATACATAATTATGACCTTTGATGACTGCAATTATAAAAACGGTATATCAGCTCATACCACACACGCACTCACTCATACACAGACAGACACACACATCGAAATGGTAGGCTAAAAATATAATTCCAACACAGTCTGCGAAAATCATGAAATAGGAAACAAATTCGCTGCGCAAAAACGATAACCGAATCCGTTTTCTCATAAAAGCACATATCAGAGGGTAATTTGAAAAAATTTCTCGCTTATTTTAACATATGGGAAACAACAACCGGCAGCAGAGCTGATATATGCTGATATTAAAAAAAAGCGCAATCATATATTCCACTCTTCTGTTCGCATACGATTTTAACGCTACATTATTCTCTCTCGTCAGCTCTCAAATCATTTCTGGCTTTGAATTACGAATCGATTTTTTTTTCGTTTTGTTTTTTTTTCAGTTTCAATCGTCGATCAATGCATGGATACAAAGCTAGTAATTTAGTTTTAGGTTCAATGTGTGTATATATCTGTTAACGTCGTCTTCCATACATAGATTTCCGTAATACACACATACACACACACACACACAAATCGGGAGGTTTTTTTCGTTCAATTATCTCTTTTTCAGCGTATTCTATGTCAACAAACTTCTCCACACAGTTATCTCAACAAAAGACAGTTTTCCTCTCTCACACTCGCATTCACTCCATTGATACTATTTAAGAGACCGAGAAAAAAGTTTAGTCAACTAAAAGTATCGATCGGAACACAATTGTTTATAATAACGAGAGTTAAAATAGACAACGAATATACGGAGTTATATAAACTGCCGGAGATGTTATAAACACGTTCGCCAGCAAAACCAAGAAAAAAACGAGCGAAACAAAAACGAAACTCAAATAAAAAGATAAATCACAAAACACATCGATAACTATCTTAAAGATATTAGCAGATAATTTAGGCTCAAAAACAACAACAAAAAATCGGGGAGAAAAGCAGCGATTAATATCAATTTCGTTTGCGCATTGAAATGAAAACTATACATTGAAGTTATATAAGAAAAATCCGACACAACTTTCTATTCCCTTTATTCGATAAAAAAAAGATTTATCTGTTTTTTTCTTTGTGTAATAATTAAGGATGGGAAAAATCGGTCAGAAAAATGTTAAAATTTGATCGGTTTTCACGCTGAATTTTTGTCTAAATTCGGTTAACTTTTCGGTCGATGTTTTTAACATATGAACAAATGTAATTTATAATATAATAAATTTAGATGTTTTTATGGGTAAATCAGACTATGAAAAGATAGGCACAAAATTATTGCACAAATTTAAATCCATGTTTTTCTATTAATATACGTTGTAAATGCGTTGGAATCACGCTTTATAATACTTCCTCGATAGATATTTAGCATTCACTTAATTTTTAAATTTAATTGATAAAAAGTTTTCAAAAAAAATTATTTACGATGTAATTTTTATTCGAAAAAAAGTATATTTTAATCAAAAATTATTAAATTCGGTCGAAAATAACAAAATTTGGTTTTATCGGTTAGAAACCCCGAATTTTGGTCGAAAAATATTACTTTTAAACTAGTTGTTTTTAATCAATTTAAGTATTTAATAACTTTAAACTAAGAAAAACTTTTCGGTTAAAACCGAAATTTCCCATCCCTAGTGATAATGTGCGCGGATATAATCATAATTTATATTTAGACGAGTGTGTGCGAGTCAGCCGTATTTTATTAGCTAAATAGTAGTAAATCTTAGTGAGAGAGCGAAAAGAAAAATAAGACATATACGAAATAAACTTTTTTTCTTTCCCAAAATTTTTTTTATATTTAAACGAAAAAAAAAAATAATTATATTAATTTGCGAACGCAATCCGAATGAGCGACTCTTTCGAATGATACACATTAGCACACACCACACACACACAACGCCTAAGAATTAAACGCTTAAAAAGCTACGAAAATTTTTCCGGTGACAGGTATTGGTATATAAATTACGGGAATAAATATACACACATATATACAGTATATGCTGGATATAAATATATATTTATTTATTTCGCTTCATAAATTAGGTCATAACTCAAACCGATAGACCAGCTCATAAAGTAGCAGTAGTAGGAAGAGAAGTAATCATAAAATATATATATATATATAAAAAAAACTGAAACACGAAAATATCTATAATTCAAAATAATTGATATATGCTAAAGTGAACACCAGAGCGGAGACAGAAGAAGCGGATAAACCGATTTACAACAGACACCCCCAATAATTTAAATCACTTTAAAACGTTTTATTAATGTCACCGAAAAATAAATGAATAGTCGAAGTTTTTATTGGGGAATATTACGCAACCAGTGAACTGTGTTCGTCGCGCGTATTATTTATTTATTTGCTTAAATCGCCGGTTAAATGATTCGTGAATAATGTATAAATATATACAGATATACCGGTACTAAATAATCATTAAACGGCAACAAAAAAATAACAAATAAAAATGATAGTGCGATACGTGTGCACATAAATTTCGGTGTTATACCGCAAAAAAACGTTACTTAAAAAGTTTGATCGCACGACACGACAGTGGAAATGGAAAATAAAACGTAAATAATAATTTAGGGACACATTATTACAACGTTTACCGCAGCACAAAACATGGCAACAAGATTTGCGAAATTAAAATTTACGCGATTTTATAGATGATTAATACTTACAAATGGAGGGAAAAAAACTATACTGTATATTAAAAGAAAAGCACACACCAAACGCAGAAAAAAACGAAGATAAAAACGAAAATTAAATAAATAAGAATTATAACGATTATAAACGGGGGAAGAAAATAAATACGAAAAGATTGAACTGGCGATACAACGCATTAACCAAAAAACAAAAATGTTCCCCAACTTATTCCCAAACAAAACGTGCGTATCATTTAAACGATAGCCTCCAGACAACTGTAAATCTGCTGCAGTATTACAGCGCTCCCTAAAACATACGATACAGCATCGACTCATTATTAGTTATTAGCATACAATTATTCTAATATATTAAATCCACACGTTTTAAAATCGATAGTCAAATAAAAATACGACATCCAATTAATATGTTAATTAATAAATAAAGCTTAAGCTCGTTTAACCTGAACTCATTCACTTTTGTTCGGAATTACTGTAAACACACACACAAATATAATTAACCCAATACTATAGAGATTAGTAGCAATGGTACACTGTTTAGTTACCCTATTTTTATTGTCGAGTCGGGCAAAGCGGTCGGCAATAAATAATAATAATAATAATAATAGGAGTCAAGTTTAAATGGTATTCAGTGGTGCGTATGTAAAGCACGCGCGTTCGCGTGCGAGATTATAGACAAACATAAAGCGCGTATTTATAACCTAATTTTAATATAGAAATATGCAAAGCATTGTATTTACCACTGGGTGACGGTGTTTGAGCCGCGAGATCATAATTCGATTCGTCAACAACCGTATTGGACGACGGATAGGACGAGCACGCGTTACGTACGTGTTTCGGCGTTTCCGCCTTTTGCAGCGAATACCAGTTGTCGTCTTCGAGAAAATACGAGTGCTGTGAGAGACTATATTGGCTTTGGCTTAGCGATGATGACTTAGAAATGTTTTTGCTTAGACTGCCAGCGCTGATACGCGTGGCTGTGGTGGTCACGTCGCACGAGTCTAGCGACGAGAACGGGCTCGAGCCCACTGTGATCGGCGTACCGAATCGGTTGTGGTTGTGATGGTGGACTGCGTTCGTGGTTGCGGTGGCCGGCGATGTAAGCAGCGGTTTGTAAGCGATTGGCTTTATGATGCACTTTCCTGACTATAAACGTGATCGTGTCATAAAAAAACATAAATAAATCAAAAAACGTGTCAATTTTTTTTGTTGACAGATGTAATAGAGAAATGTTTTTTCGCTTTTTGTAGTGATGTATCATATCGTTATTTTATTGTTGGGTTTTTTAGTATTTGGTTGATAAGAATGCGATTTTTTTTCGCAAAACAATTATACGGTTTTTTTGCGCAATAATTTCCATATTATATGGCGTTTTTTGCTAGAGAGGGGGCATTGCGCGCGAGAGATCATCGCAATTTATTATTGTTACGATTGTGTGGGAAGTTTATTATTATTATGATTATACGATTCGCATTTAAATACAGACGTAGCAAAAAATATATATACACTATTTCATACGCGAAACAATGTATACGATCCGTGCCTTTAAATTTTCCGAAGGAAACTAAATAATAATCTTACGCCTATCTTGTAAATGAGTATTTAATTATCCCAACACATTATTATTTAGCATTTCTTAATAATAATAATGTCATTATTATCTGCAAAATTTTCGTTGCGAGAGATAGAGAAAGAAAGAAAATCGTTTCTTGGAATTAAATACAATAACAGCTTTTAAAGAGTTTGTAGAAACGATACTTTAGTGTTAAGTTAAACAAAACATAACAAAAAAAATTAAATACAAGAGACCTTTAATTATAAGTGGGTTATGTCCCACATATATCACACACACACACACACACAAACGTAAACGTATGCACAAATACGTATATGAATACAGATAACACTTTATAACAAAAGCTTAAACCTTCACTCGTTAAAAGGAGCTTAAAAAGTTTAACGCAAAAACACAACACACGTATAAAAACAGAAACATAATTAAATGGCTCAACGATTGCGAAATTGATTGCGTCAAGAGGTAAACATAGAAAATAATTTTCTAATTATTCCGAAAACAGAACATAATAGAGTTTCTTGCAGTTCTCTCTCCGTATGTATCGTTTTAAACAACAAAAGAATAGTAAAGCAAAGGTTTTTTTCGCTATACGAAACATAATGGAAACTAATATTGTTTCAGCTGTGATACTAAAGCAATTTTTTTCACGTATTAATGTTAGCATAATATTTGTGTAGGAAAAATAATTAAAATCAGTTTGTACCGTCTCTTACTGTTTCGAGTCTGCGACTCGTGACTGATAACGCGAATTAGTAAATAAATAGGTATTAAGCGCGAGCAGATAAACAGGAGATAAGCGATAAAGTTTATCTTATCTGCGAGCAATGAGCCGATGAGTAACGGAGAGAATGGAGAAGTTGTTGTTCGAAACCCATAAATAAATCCATAGCTGGGGAGAGAGGGATACGAGAAGCAGGAAAAGAAGTTCATCAATATTTAGTGTATAATAATTATTTGCTCAGCAAAAATGTGTTCTTCGTTTTAATCGAGTGGGAGAGAGAGAGAAAGAAGGAGAGAGAGGAGACTAACATATGGCAAAAGAGTAGATAAAATGTGTGCTCAAATTGCCGCACGAGCTTATATTTTGAAGGTCCATCTGTGTGTGGCGTGCGCTATGTTTGTGAGTGAGTGAGTGTGTGTGTGTGTGCTCTCGCTGTGATTTCCAGAAAATCTAATGACTAAACCATTTGCTAAATTACTGGGAAAGTACTGTATTTAATTTGATGCAACACTATTAGTCCACAAAATTCTCTATAAATTTATTCAAAACTTCAATTCATTTTGCAAAAGTTTAGCACACGTTTTTGATTTAACTATGAAAACTGAGGCCATATGCGCAACATTTTTGCAAAAATAATGAAATCCTTTGATTTACAATTTATTATTACTTACTCTGGTGTTATATACACCGGAGGGCGCGAGTCTGGGCGGCGAGTACTTCAGGTCAACGTCTTCGTAGATGTGTTGATGCGACTCTGTTTGCTGCTGCAGGTTGTGGTCACAGTTGACCGCCGATGACGATGTGCTGGTGATTGCCGAGTGCTGTTCACTCATTGTTTAAACGATAGAGCCCTTAAAAGTAGCATTTTTTAATGAATATAATTAATATAAACCAACGATTAATTAAAAGTACTGTACTATTAAATAGGAAATAAATTTTGGTAAAATAAATTTTTTGTTTATAATACTTTTTCGGATTTGTTGGAAAAAAATTTACGAGATTCACAAAAAAATCATCGGATTTCTAATCTTTTAATTTCAAGGAAAATTGCAAATTGATTACCAAAATAGCGTTCGTAAGCGATAATCACTAAAAATAGTAACACAAAAAAAATTGCAATCATAAATGGTTTAAAACCACTTCATTCTATGCATGAAAAAAATGCACACATAAATAGTTTATGAAATAAAAAAGTGGCGAATGTGCCATCATTTCGAGGTTCAAGTAATAAACGCCGTGTTTCCGAGGGTTTTACTGCTAAAGCGGGTAATAATTTTAGTGGTTTTTGTCCGAAAACGAAATAAGAAAAAAACGAGATACAAGTTTTCGTTGAACACAAAACAAACGCGTAGTAACAGCAGTAACAGTTATGACTGCGACGTACAGATAATTAAAATATGCTTTTTTCCGCTCGTTTTAATAATAAATAAAAATAAATGCTACGATAAATAAGTAAATTATATTACCTGTTATGATACTGTGTACAGTTATTTAAACGCAGAAATGATTTTTAAACATTATAATATTATCAGTGGTATATTAAACGCAGTAACAGTGTTGTCGTTCATTGCACGTTCATATTAGCGATGGGTTTTTGTTGCGTTTCGTACAATTGACGAGTGAATCGTCATTTTTAATTTCGTTTTAACGCACACACAGTCACACTCATACACAAATGGTTCGGTAAAACACCGCAAATAAGTACTAGTGATTTAGTCGATCGCACAAACGAAAATTGCCCTCGAAATTCAATTGTAAATGCAATTCACGTCATGAAAAAAAGTAAACACTGGTTGCCAGCGATAGAGCAGTGATTTGCGAAATACTGTATGGCTGTGTGGAAACTTTTTTCTTTTCGCTGTGGTGTGCACTACTTCTTTCAAAGAGGTTAAGCGGTGCGCATGCGTA
>JAQGAW010003337.1:0-12792 GCA_034698025.1 Phthiracarus crinitus | reverse complement strand
GCCATTATTTATAATCATTTAAATAAATTTTATAGATTATGTTATTAAATATATATATGATTATTTATTAATCATGACAAAGTTTATAAATATATTATACTACAGAATTGTTTATTGTTTATATAATTTTGTTATTTTAATTTTTTAAAAATTTTTTTATAGAAATTTTTATAATATTAAATGTTAAAAAACAATATAATAGTAAAGTTTAATAAAATTCTAAATCTAATATAACTTTGTAAAACATCGATTAAAAATAATTCATAATTTTAAAGAAATTATTTTTGACATAAAAGTATTACGTAATAATAAAAGCTGCTAAAGTTTATGAAGACTAAAGCAGCTTATAAACAATTTTATAATTTTATTAACGGTTATAGGTAATAAATTTAGAATTTTTTTATTTGAAACATTATTGTTTTACGGTTTTAAATATAAAAAAAATAAAAAAATAAACATTAAAATTTAATTTTTTAGAAAGAACATATTAATTATTTTATTTTAAAACGTTTTTTGATATTAATTCTAATTATTTTTCGATTGAAACAGTTTTAAATATAATTTTTGATATTAATTCTAATTTTTTTCGATTGAAAGTTTTAATTTTACATAAATTATTTTATATCTTTATCAAAACATAGAATTATTTGCTATTTAGTTAAATATATATTCTTAACAATGTAAGTATATTTTATTATTTATTTAATAAATTATTCAAACTAACTTTTTAATTTTTATAAATAAATTAAAATTTCAAAATATTATTTATGGTTTAAAATAGTATTGATACAGTTTAATAAAACTTTATGAAAGTTTGTCCTTAATTTATTCCAGTTCTACTATAGTCAAATAAATCAAATTGAAATATAAAAAAGTGATCATAGCTGATATTAATGCATATTCTATATTTGGAAGACTTTGTTCTGTTTTGGCAACGCTTTCAATTTCCATGAGTGAGTGCATTAGACAAATATAACCGAAGTGTGTTCTCTAATCTTCTCTATTATAAAACACATTATTGAATTAATATTGTAGAATCTACCATGTTAGCCTAAAACTTAAAAATTACGAAATATGTTATCAATTTTATATTATTTAATTTTTCAAAAACAATAAAATTTAAAAAATTTAATACAATCTAATAATTACAGATTTTTACTTATTAACTGTAAAATTTTTTTAAATTTTAATTTAAATATAAGTATATAATATTAATAAACTAAAAAAATTTTAAATAAAAATTTTTTTATACGTTTTTTTTCATTATAATTTTTATTTTTATATTAAAAATATATATTATTAATATTGATTATATAAGGTTGTTTTTGTAAGAAAAATTTTAAAAAAAAGTATATAATTATAAAATTATAAATGTTTTTAAATTATATATTTAAATTTTTCAAATCATTTTAGAATTTGAATTTTAAATTTTTGATTAATAAATATTTTTATTTAAATTTTTATCTAGTTAATATTTATATTTTGTTTTTAAAAATTTTAAATTTTTATAAAATAGTTTATTTATAGCTCATTCCTTAGAATATCCATTTCTAAAATATTAATTTTACTTTAATAACTAATCAAAATTGATCGAAAAATAAAAAAAATTATACTAAATTTCAAATTAGTTTACATTTCGTAAATATTTTCTATTTTTATTAGAATGACAGAATAGTCATTAGATGAATTCGATCAAATATTTTGCATTAATTATTTTATTATGTTTAATTTATATAACTAGATAAAAAGATAATTCAATTCTATATATATATATATATATATTGGTGAGAATAATGGATTCTAACTTACAGTGGTTTGAATATATTGGTTTAATGTAAAAATAATCTCACTTGAATTATTTTTTGTCAGAAAAAATTATTCAAAATACATTAATATTGATTTAAATTAAAAATTTTAACAGTTATTTGAGATTTGATTCTAATATGAATTACAAACAAAACAAATATACTCTAGGAAATTATACAAATAAAAATAACGTAAATCGTAATAGATTTGATCGTTTTTGCGATGATTTGTGTGAAGAGCTATTACAGTATTTGTCATTTGAAGATAAAATCAAGTTTGAATGCGTTTCAAAACAATGGATGAGATCTGTGTATAAACGACAAAACGTTTTAGAACTCAGGTTTATGAAAAGCGACTACAATTTAAATGTATTGCCGGCTAAAAAAATATTGGAATATTATAACGAAAAAATATTTGAAATAAAAAACGTTTCTATTATTGAACGCATATTGAAAAAGTGTCAACAAATTAATAAAATTGAATTTAAATGGTTTCCCGATGAGTTGAAAATTGGTATAACATTTGACGAATTAATGGTTATTATTGCTGATAATTGTGCTCATTTAACATCACTTAATTCACATCTTCTTATAAATTCTATAAAAATAATGATTTTAAGTGATAAAACTTTAACGTATTTTGGAAAAAAATGTGGCCAATCATTGATAGAGTTTAAAACTAATTCTATTGACATCTATTATAATTATCGAAAATTGATTGAGTTTTTTCCCAACTTAGAATGCATTAAAATTGTTAAATTAAATAATTTAATTGATATCAAACAAAATGATAAGATATTATTCCCTAAACTGAGAGAAATTACTGGTTTAAGAATTGAAGATACATCTTTAGATTTAATGGATATATTTGCTAAACACTATTCGAAAACATTGAAACTATTTGAAGCTAATTTTAAATGTATGGATTACAAAGCATTTTTTACGTCAATATCTAAATTAGAAAATCTCAAATCACTTAAATTATGTTTTTATAACACTGAAGATATTGAAAAGTCTCATTTCGTCGAATATATGACTAAAATAGGTAGAAATTGTGTGCTAATCAAACATTTTTCAATTGATTCAAAAGAAAACGATAAGAAGAGTGTGATTCACTCATTATTAAAAGCTATTAATGCTTTCAATCAATTGATTTATTTGACTTTGAGATTATTTAATTTGAATAATGTCACATATGAGGAACCGAAACCATCGATAAATTTGATTAGAAATTGCAAACAATTAAAGATTATATCGATTTTAAGTTCAATCGACGATACATTTTTCACTGATGTCGATTTACATTTGCCTAACCTATCAGTAATTAAAGTCTTTACAAACACAAAAAGCATTTCTGATGAAACAATTAATAACTTTTCGAAATTGAAGAATTTAATCAAAATTAAAATTAGAAGTAAAAATAATGCGAACATAACTTACTCTTCGATTTGTAATTTAATCGTTAATTGTCCTCAATTTCATTCGTTCAAATTTGATCCTAATATAAACATAACAGAAAAACTAATCAATAAATTCAATGAAATCGCAACTATTAGATCAAAAATTATTTTCAATATAAAATTCGATTATTATGATATAAAAGAATTCAAAAAAGCTCAATCTATACTCAATAAAAAGAGTAAATATTTGGCGAATAATCTAAACATAGTGTTATGCGAAGTACCGGACCAAAACGGACCGGTTTTTTTTAGATATCAACATTAAGCAATAGAAAATTAAAAAATATTATTAAAATTAAAATTTGCATTAAACGATTTAATGCAATGTGTTTGTTTCCAAACAATTATTATAACAAAATTATAGCTTTTTGTAAAAAAAATTTTCTCATATTATTTATAACCATATTTTCTAATTCTAATTTATATTATTAACATTTAACTTTAAACATATATGTTTTTGACAGTTTTATTATTCTTAACTGATTATTCTAAACTATAAATAAAAACCATTAAAACTATTTAAAAGCACATTTGTTTCAATTTTATGAATAAAGTTCTCGAAATTATACAAATTTTCAAGATGAGTTAATTTTAAGAATATTACATAAATAATTGCATACAACATTTGTTTTTATTTATTCGAATCTCAAAATAAATCAATAGATGGCATAAATATACAAATCGGCATTGAGCGGTACAGTATATCTAGTCGAAAAGTAGTTAAGACATTTGCTGTTGATTACTGTTTTGTGAATCATTTTTTAATGGGTTTGATTATACTCATTTGCAGATAAAATCAAGTTTCAAAACAATGGATGAAAACTATTTATAAACGACAATAAGTTTTAAAATTCACTTTTAAGAAAATCGAAAACAAATTAAATGTATTTCCGACAAATATATTAGCATATTCTAAGAAAAATACAAAAGAAACTAAAAACCGTTTCTATCGTTGAATTTATAATTGAAATGTGTCAACATTTTAATAAAATTGCATATAAATGGTTTCCCTGTGAGTTAAAATTGGTATACAATTTGACAAATTAATTGTTAAATTTCTTATAATTGTGCTCATTTAACATCACTTAAAATAATTGATTTAATGGAATTTATATGAAGTTGTGAATTAAGTGAAAATGTTAACATATTTTGACAAAAAAATGTCAATCGATATAGAGTTTAAAACTAATACTTGTGACAACTTTTATAATTATCGAACATTGATTGAGTATAAACCTAACTTAGAGTGCATTAAAATTTTTCAATTAAATTAGTTAATTGATATCAAACAAAAAGATAAGCTATTATTCCCTGAACTGCGAGAAATTACTGGTTTAAGAATTGAAGATTTAACAAATGATTTACTTGAAATATTTGTTAAAAACTATGCTAAAACATTGAAAGCATTTGAAGCTATGTTTGATATTTAAGATTACAATTTAGTATTCACACCATTATCTATATTAACAAATCTAGAAGCACTTAAATTATATTAATAAACACTAAAATATAAATGCGTCATATTTCGTCGAATGTATGGCTAAAATTGGTAGAAATTGTAAGATAATCAAATATTTTACAATTTATTCACAAGAAAAAAGTCTGAAGAAAGTGTTTAATTCATTATTAAAAGCTATTAATGCATTCAATAGACTCGTTTAATTGAATTTAAATTTATTATATAGTTGGATTGACATATAAAACGAAGAACCGAAACCATCCATAAATTTTAAAAGAAATTGTAAAAAATAAAAACATATCTCAATTTCAATTTCGATCGATGATAACTTTTTCTCTGATGTCAACGTGATTTTGCCTGATTAAAATTATAAGTAGGAGTAATGAAAATATAACTAATGTTTCAATATATATTCTAATCCATAATTGTCCACAATTTTATTCGTTCAAATTTGATCCTTATATGAACATACCTAAGAAAACAATATATAAATTTAAAGAAGACGCAAAGATTACTTTTAATTATAAATTCTGTTTTAATAATATAAAAGATATAAGTATTCAACCTATACTCAATAAATACAGTAAATATTTTGCAAAAAATCTAAAAATAGAGTTATGCCAGCCATGTGCAGAAATCAATTTGTGTAAATTATATAATTAATATTAACAATTAATGATTTTAAACTTGATAAGTGAACTAAGGTTAAACCATTTAATCCCGTCATACTTTGAATGTATTTCATATTAATGTCAACTTTTTGAACATTATCCAAGATTTGTTTTCTGAAATTAATTAGTATAATAAAATAACTTGATAAAATTTAAAGTTTATAAAAGTGTAAAAAGGATAGAAAATTTTACATTAATCTTATAAATGATGGAAAATAAGTTAAATAAAGTTATATTTCTAAAGTAAAATATAAGTTTTTCGGTTTTGATTTTTATATTTTAAAAGAAAGCTTATATATTAGAAATTAATTGAATTTTTAAATAATATAAAAATATTTAGATGTCTTGTCTAGAATGCAAGATAATTTGTTTTGGGGAAGTATAAATAATTTGGACATTTTAATTTAAGCTTATAAAATAAGTAAAATGGTTTTAAACAATTTTTTATAAAAATAGTATAAAATGGTTTCAGTTTTGATTTTTATCTTTAAAAAAGGCTTATTAATTTTTTAAAATTTTATTGATTTTTATTTAAAATAATATTACTTAGATTGTTATTATTTAGCATTAATTTATTTTTACGTCAAAATCAAAATAAAATAATTTTGAATATTTATTAGTTTAATAAAAATTATTAATTGTTTGCTAAATTATTATAATTGAAATTTCAATATATTAGAATAGGAATTTTAAAATGTTTTTAATAGCAATAATGTAATAGTTATTCTGGAATGTAAAATATTTAAATTAATTTAAATCAAAACATAATTCTATTACAAATTCTGTAAATATTTATTTGTATCAACTTAAATTAAATAAATTCTATTTTATTTTTTCGTTAAATTATTTGTAAAAGCAAAATATAATATTAAATATAATGTTTAAAGAATATTTTTATAAACGATACTAAGCAATCCTATAATTAATTTATTATTTTTAGAATAATTTTTAGATTTAGCGAAAAACTTATTTTTAATTACTTTTTTGAATAATATTATTTTCATTTGACATTAAATAAAAAATAGATTTTTTATTATAATTTTAATTTTAATAATTTTGAATTTATTATTATTGAAAATAATACATAATAATTAATTTCATTTTTACTAGTTGCAATTCGTTAAAAGTTTTTATTTTAGCCATGCATACCTTAAAACTCAATTTCTTAATAAAAAAAATTTTAAACTATGTAAGATTTTATTATATTTGTTATTCAGCATAAATATATTCATAAAATATAGTCTCTTCACTCGAAGGCAGTAGTAAATAGAGATGTCATCTAAAATTGTTTAAATTTAAATTAGGTCATAATTTTAATTATTCCACTAAGAATTAGTAATCATCATTTTCATTGTAATTGTTTTAATCCCTAAATTAAATAATTTTTAAATTTTAAAATGAAATTTCAATTGTGAAAATTATAAATAAAATAACACCACATTCAATTTTTCTCCTATTATAAAATTTTAAAAAAGAATTAATTTACAAGTTCATTTAAGATAATCATGAACAATTTTTCAATATGAATATTTATTTAGATTTTTGTTACTTGTTCTTTTATATTTTCCATGTTTTCAAATATTAAATCATTTTAATTTATTTTTTTTGTAAGTAAAGTTAATTATTTAAATCGGAACATGCAAATATGTATTCAAAATTCAGAAGATTACATTCTTATTTATTAGTTTATATAAAAATCTGTAAAAACATACGCCGAATATGCAACGATAAATCGGAATATTCTGCAATAACATTGATTTCAATTATAAAATTGTAAATATATATTTATAATATAGAGGTATATTTAACAAAAGATTTTAATTAATACTAATATTTCATTTATTTGTTATCTAATAAAACAAATTCGGTTCTTTTATGAATATCAATCATTAAATAATATGTAAAAATTAACATAATTATTCTATTTTTGTTTAAATATAAGTAATTAGAAAAGTAATATTTTCTTAGCTAATATTATTTATTGTTTTATTAAATAATGAAAATTTACCAAAGTATAAGTAAAATAATTTTTTTAAAATGTAATTTAATTATATTATAAAATTTTATATTTATTAAATAAGTAACAATTAAACAACAATAATTGTTAAAGTTTATGGCAATAAATAAGTTTTTAAAAACTGATTTTTAAGTTAAATCTTTTAAAAATAGATAAAAAACTAAATTAATAATTATATATAACTTTGAATACTTTTAAAAAAAGATAATAATTTAATTTAATCCCGAATAAATAGTAAAAATTTTATAAAATATTTATTAAATAAAAATAAATAATAATAAAAATATTTTTATGGAATTTTTATAACATTGACTTTTTGTAAAAATAGATTATTTTGAGATCTAATATTTTAAACAAAAAAATTAAATTAAATTAATTAATAAATAATTTGTTTGTAAATTTGTTGTAGCAACAATAAAAGCAACATAATTTTGTATAAAACAAAATTTAAATAATCTATTTTTATCAAAGAAATATAATTTTTAAAATGCATTAAGTTGGATATATTTAGATTTCTTACAATATTAAAATAGAAAATTAATTGAATTATTTACTTTTATTATTCCAAATAATAATATATATTTTTAAAAATAATTTTTTTAAACTAAAAAGAATTTTATTAAATTTAATTTTTATTTATTTAATTATTAATTTTATTTATTTAAATAATATAAAAATTAAAGATTCTAGATGATTTATGAGTTTTAATTGTTGGCGTTGTATTTTAACTTAGCAACGTATTAGTAAGAATGAAAGAACTATTTTATTATATATTTAAGTGACGTAATATTTTATTAACTTCATAACATATAATTAACTACATTATTGTTCTTAATTTTTAAAATTTTCTTTTCTTTTTTCGTTAGAAGTTAAGTTATAAAAATTTATCAGTTATAAAATATTATTTATATTTTACACATTTTGAAATTTTTTGTTGTATTAATTTGAAATATTCAAAATATTTTATAATTTAGAGAATATTTTACATTAAAAAAATAAATTGGGCTATCCAATTTAATTAAACTGACAAAATGTTTAAATTAATCATTATTTTTTTATGAAGTACTAAAGGAAATTTTATAATATTTAAATCTTAGAAAAGAAGTCAAAACAGATTATTCATGTTTTGTTTAAAAAGAAAGGTTTTCAGATTTTAACAATAATTTCATTTTTTAATTTGAAAAGAAGGATAAAGTATTTAGTTAATTAGATTTTTAAATTAAAATGACTCATAAAATTTTTGATAGTAGTAAAAACTTCAGCGATTGTTTTAATCAAACCTGTTTGTTTTATAAAAAATATTTTAGTTAAAAATAAGTTTTTTGAAATTTATAAATTTTTTAAAGTTATTATTAAAGAACCAATTTTCCAAAAATGGTTACTCTTTATTCCCACAAAAAATACAGATCAAATTTTTCTCAATAACCTGTATTTATTTATGTTTTTTCAACATTGATAATTATGGATTATGGTTATATTTAAATAGTACTTTTAAACTATAATTATATAATCATATTGTACGCCATAATGCAAAACAAACACATATTTATTTGTAAATTGGTCTAAATATTTTTTGTTTTTTAACACCTACTTATTACAATGAATGTTTCAAGTAATTATCAATTATTTATTATAAACAAAATCTATATTTTTTATAATTATAAATTAAGATTGAAAATCATTGTTAGAAATGATTTCTTTTACACAAGAAAATTAGCTAACATTAATCACTTTTACATATATAACTTTAAATAAATTTAATTAAAATTAATTTTATGAAATAAGATTAATAAGATTAATCTAAAAGCAATATTTAAATGATGGATTTATTATAAAATGTTTCTACATAAAAAGTTTATTTGGATTAAGTATAGTTTTTTTAGGATAAAATTTAAATAAACCTGGTTGTAATTTATAAATGAGTTTTATATGATTTTCCAATTCTTTTAGTGCATTTATAAATTGATCATTGTTGTATTTTCTAGTTATTTTCTTATTGGGATATTTATTAGAATAAAAGAAACAATTTTTTGGTTTTATCCAAGATTTGTTATGGGATCCAAAATATCTAATATCAACCATATTTTTAAGAGGATCGAAGCTAAGAAGTTTAGCCGGCCAATAAGGATACCCTTGCAATTTAGCCCAAACTATTGTATGTGGTTTTTTACATGGTTTTATGAAGTAATTTTTATCGTCATATATGTACCAACTCTCATAACAGTCTCCACAAAGATCAATTTCATAGCATTCAACTTTAGCAACGCGAAGTATTGTATTAGCAATCTTACAGTAAGATAAATTTGTTTTTTTAAAATAAACATGGCAATTATGATGCAACAGTTTTATATCTGCTAAAAAATGAGAAGAAGTTATATATGCTTTCTTAGCAACATTTTCCTTAATAATTGACAAATCTATCGGGTTAGCTACATAATTTAAATAATCTGTATAAGTTTTTAAGGAAATTGGCTTAATAAATATGCAACAGTTATCCACATATTTAATGGCTTCTAATGCGAATTCCAATAATTTTTTCAGTTTATTTATTTCAGATGGTTTTTTCAACTTTTTTTCAATCACATTTGATTGACACTCTGGACATTTATGAAAATCGATATATTTTTCCGGCAAACACTTTTGATGGTAGGTACGAAAACATGAAGCACATGCGATTTCGTCTGTTTCAATATGACATTTCCAGCAAAATTTATCCCTGTTGCCAACATCTAATATTGATTATCGATTGTTTTTTATTTTAAATTCAGCTTTTTGCATTCCTAAAAAGTTATGAAAATATAAATTTTATTAATTAAATTATAGTAGTGAAAAATGCTCAAAAAAGTTTATCGATAAAAGTTTAATGATATTTAAAACTTTTAGAATTTAAATTATACTAACTTGCTTAAAAATTCAGTTTTAAATATTATATTTTAAAAATTCTTATAAATTTTTAATAAACATGAAGTGAAACGTAATGTTTTTCTTATATTAAAATTCCAAAAATTATTTCATAAATCATACAAAATAATATGATATATTAGTTGCTTTTGTCGACACAAAATATGATTTATTTTATTATATTTAATGAACAAATTTTACCAACAAATTTTTATATTAAAATTGAATTTCAATATATTAATGGTTTAAAATTGTTTTTATTTTCATAACATGATAAAATGGAATGAACGAATTTCTTACACTCATCCAGTTTTTATACAATTTTGTAGATACAATTTTATTGTAAATTGTATCAAAATGTGTCGTAAAAATACTGGTTATTCCAGAAATACTTTTATTATGAGTTATTTCCTAATAAATTCATTTAAAAGTTATTTTAACTAGAAAATCATAAAATTAATTTAGCTTACTTTTATAAATGTTTTTACCATATATCGCGAATTTCTCATATTATTTAATCAAATAGCGACAACCTGACAAAAATTTATAACAATAGTTGAAACAATAATAGTCATTAAATAAAATTATTAAACATCGTAATTAAAATCCGATATAAAAATAATTAAATTTTCATTAGTAATTTAAACTATTACACTTTCGGTAAAATTTCGATTTGTTTATGAAATGTTATTTATCTGCTGTATTATTGGCATTATAAAACGAATGCATTAAAAAATTAAATTGACATTTATTTTTATATTTAATGTAATTAATTTTATAAATATTAATCGAATAATCTGACTAATGTTTTTAAAGGAATTATAACAAATTTTAAATTTTGTTTTTAAATTTTAAATATTTTATTAAATTATTTAATGACAAATTTTTATTTTAAATTTTAACTAGTTTTTCTTTTTTAAAATCTTGATATATAAGAAGAAACTTAGAATATAAAAATATAATTATCATTTTTTAAATGCGATTATTTTGCTAATACTAAGTTATAAAGCTTTTATTTATCTATAAAAGTTCTAAATTTCTAAATTTTTATACTAATCAAATATTGCTTTAGATTTAAGATTCTCAATTTTATAATTTTTCATATTTTCTAGGATTTGTTAAACTTCTTTAATTTTATATGATTCAATTAAAAAGTTTATTTGATTTAAGGATGATATAAATGTAGTATAAGTGAAAATTAAAGTTTATAAATGTTGGATGTAATAAAAATTTTAAACATTTAAGGGTGAAACCGTTAAAACAAAACAATAATAAATATACATTATATAATTGTAACCGATTTTTAAAAAAATTAATTTTTTTTATTTTAAAATTCGATTACTAATGAAAATTAATTTTTTGATACAATTAAAATTTTCAATTAAATTTTCCAAATTTTAAAAGTAAATAATTTATTTTTTGATTAAATTAATAGATGTATTGAAATGTATAGTAATTCTAATTTCAGAATTTGAGTTAAATTAAACTTTCAAAAATATAATTACAATTTTAAATTAATAAGTAAAGTTAAATAAAATAAAATTATATTATATTATACATACAAATGCTACTTAGAATGCTTAAACTTGAGTAAATATAATAAATTAAGTCTCCTTTTATATTTTAGTATTATTTGAATTTAATTAATTTATTTATTTAAAACATTTTATCATTACAATAATAAGATTAAAAATATATTTCCAAAATAATTTATCTATTAAAATAGTTAAGGAATCAATTTTATGGCTAAATATTTTATGGCTAGAAGATATTGTTACCAAAAACAGCTATAATGCTCTTCTAGAAAAAATGACAAAGCAAAAAAGTATAAAATATTTAGAAGAAAATACGAAAGAAAGATATGTATATCAGCAAAATCAAAATACAAACGAGCTTATTGAATAATATTAGAAGACTTTATTAAGAAAAAATTACTGGAAAAAAGTTTTTTTACTTTTTCAAGATATGTCAAAATTTAAATAAGAATTACTAGTTAAAACATAAAAACTTTATAAAATCTTAATAAATACATTTTAATAATAATCATATTTAGGTTCATATTTATATAGTCTATTTAATCTTATGCATAAAACTAGCATTTAAATAAGGTGTATAATGATTTAAAAAATAAAACAAAATGATTAGAAAAATTATGTTTGTTTTAAAATATATAATTAATAAATATCCATTTGGTCTTATTTTTAAATGTTAATTGCATAATAAAAGTGTTCAAATTACAATATAACAAATATATTTTAGCGACACTGGATTCAGTACCGCTGAGTGGATGATATCTTATACACCGTATTCGAATTAACACTAAACAAAGTACTTTATTAACTAAATTTAAGGTTAAGAAATACGGAAATGTATTTATAATACTCAATGATGTACACGTGTTATATTGCTAACAGTATGATAAGACTAGCAAAAGGCTAGAATGAGTGCTTAATGCTTACTGCTTGAGAATAGAGTAAAG
>JAQGAW010003336.1:0-12793 GCA_034698025.1 Phthiracarus crinitus | reverse complement strand
CAAACGATTTTCTCAATTTTTTCTAACGATTAACAAACTATTTTGCACCCTTTTTCCTAACGATTTTCGCGTCCCTAATGATTATTGTAGAATATTTTCATAAATCGGATTTAAATAATGGATTTATATGCAAATTCTAGCTTAAAATTATTAATTCTATTAAAATATTAAGTTTGAAAATTTTAAACATTCTCAAAAACACTATATTAAATTGTAATTTAAAGTACCCTAAAATCCCGTATATAATGCGCTCCATGTATAATGCGCATCACTTATTTTCAAAATTTTATAAATTTTCACATAAGATAATGCGCACCCGTGTATAGTGCGTACAACTTTTTTCATAAACATATTATTTAAGCATAAAAATATTAGAAAGGTAATGTATAAATTAAAATGAATAACCTCTATATGATGAAGAACACTCCAGGAAAAAGTTACATTTGCTAATTTAATAGAAAATTTACAAAGGAATTGATCAATATTTTGCTTTTTTAGACTTAGTTGTATATGTCAAGTATATGTAACTATTAATGCTTTAAATAAAAGTTATAAATAGAGTTAATGTATCTGCAGCTTCAAAATCTGCTGACAATTTACTAATTTATATTTGATAAAATTATATATGTTTAATTTTTATTGGCAGCTTTAGCCGCCACCAGCCTTTCGGAAGCTATAACTATGTCAAATTTTATGCATACAAATCACATAAAATGGAGTCATTTTAATTCCATTTATTATTACTAATTTTAATTATTGTAGTTTATACGCAATTTTCCAAAAAATTAAAAAATTATCGTTTAAATCTTATGATTTTTGCAAAGCCCTCTTAAAAATTCTTTTAAAAAATATGAGCAAATATTTGTAAACAAAAATTTATTTAACAAAAATTTCAAATTTCTTTTCTAAATGATAGATATTTCTTCTAAAAATGCTATTTTTAACGCAGTTTTGGTCAATTTTTAAAGCAATTTATAGCGCTATTTTTATAAACTATAAATTCTATTATTTTTAGGCTCTAATAATAAGCCGTTAGTGTTCGGTAGAGTTGAAAATAGAATGTGAAACAACAGTAAAACGAATTATAATATCAAGTCTCTGTAAATTAAATTATTGAATAAAATATTTATTGTTTATTAAAATATAGGATTCGAACTTTAAAAATCATTTAATAAAAGTTTAGTGAACTTTTTTACAACAAACTCACAATAGCTTCAAACTCAGAAAGGGAACCAATTATTTAAGTTAATAATTAAATGTGAAATAATTAAACAGTAATATAGAATTTTATTTTTTCAAAAGAAAAATTGTTAAGATTTCGAAACAAACTTTAAGTGCACTTATGGTTAAATAATAGTGAAAATAAGTAGATTTCAACGTCAGTATTCGTCAATAGTAAGGCATTAATTATGATTTTTAAAATTTCTATCATTGGATTTGTTTATATACGTTACGTATATTTGAATAAAAATCTACACGATTTTAAGAAATGTACAAAAAAATTCGAATAAATATAATTTGATAAAACATAATTTAGAAAAAAAGCAAAAAACAAAATTATTTTCAAAATTAAAATAAAAATAATTTTCTAATATATTTTCTTTGGTAAACGAATAATAACTCAAATAAATTACTGATTTTATTAATATTAACATTTTTCTATTAATATTAACCAAATATAATGTTCCAAATTTTAATGGATCCGTCGTGACCAGTGGTCACAATAGTATTATTGTCTAACCACGCAATGCGAGTGATCTGACTCTGCGGATGAGCTTTTTTAAGCGTAAAATGTTTGGTTGGTTGCTTCACATTCCATATAATAATGGCAGTGTCGAGACTACCAGACGCTAAATAGAGGCAGTCTGGAGACCACGCTAAACAGTTAACGCGTGCCGTATGAAAACCCCATTCATTTTGATGCGCCAACTCATAACTTGGCGGCACGTATACAACAATCTTTCGATTTTGGTCAGACGCCGCTAAATATTGGCCATCAGAAGAGTAGGCCACGTCAGTAATCGAAGCGCGATGATCTAACACTGTTTTTTGGATCAGATTATAACCATTTAATTCAAAAATGTGAACTTTGTTATCTTTAGTTCCGCCAACAGCCACTTCATTGCCGGATGGGTTAACACTAATACAAGACGGCTCGAAATTAACGGCAACTGATGATTGTTTGGCACATCCCGTATAAATAGCTATCTCTGTATGACCAGCTATTAAGACAATACCTTGATCTTCGATAACCGCCATTCCATGCGGTTGTGAATCTAATTTAATCTCATTTGCATAGGAATTAGTGGAAGAATCGATTGTTCGAATCGTGTCATCGTAACCACAACTATAGACAGTGTTATTACTAAACTTAAGGTCTGCCACTTGATTGCTGTGTCCTTTTCCTTCAATACGATTGTGTTCACCATTCGTTGAATTCCAATAAGTGATGAATCCGTCACAGCTTCCAGTATATAATAGCTTGTCATCATTATTATTATTAACAGCCAAAGACGTAATCGTCTTATTATGTCCTTTAACCACTCGTAAAGGTTTACTCGGATTATTAACATCGAGATAATTAATGAATCCGGAAAGCGATACCGACAATAGATATTGATTCTGCCACAAACAACTAACTTGTTGATCGAGTACGTCATCGCCGATAGTGAATTGAGTGACGCATTGAAGTGTGTTCGCGTCCCATAACTTACACGACTTGTCTCCCGAAGCGGACAATATTTGTGTGCCATCGGGAGACCACGAAACCGCGTAAATTCCTCCCGGATGTGCCGGCGCTCCGAATTCGCCGACTTTACTATAATCAGATGTCTTGTAGAGAAACATTTTGCCATCAAAGCCTCCGCTGGCAAACAATTCTCCGTTTGGCGCGAAACGAACCGATTGTACGAAACGAGTGTGATCTTCGATTTGGGTTTTAAACTTAAACGGCGGTCCTTCGTATATACCAATGAAATTATCTTCACTGCCAGTGATTATGCGAAATGGACGCGCGGGACGAAAATCGCAAGAATTAATGGTTTTGCTGTGTCCAGCAATTTCTCCGACAGACGTTCCCGTTTCCATCATAAATACGTGACCAAACCGTTCACGTCCTTCACCGACAGCAACGATACGTTGACTGTCTGGAGACCACGACAGGTCCTTAATATTACCGGCAAACGGTTGAAACTCATTCTTAAGAATGTGCTCCTTTTGAGTTGTGTCCCAAATCCTCACTTTTCCGGACTGATCTGCGGACGCGATATAGAAACCGCTCGGAGAATACTTCGCGACTGTTGTTAGCGTTGAGTGTTCGGTATAGATATCAGCGATCGCTGGGTTATCGATGTCTCGAATGACGATCGAGTTTCCATTCGGGTATAAAAAGTTTTTACCTTTTGGGTCACTTCCGAGTACTAATGGTAATCCTCTTTGAGTGCGTGGAAGCGTAGCGAATGTATTACCTGTTATGTTATGCCACACCAAATCAATATTTAATATTTAATACATATCACTATTACTATATCATTACACTTACGGTTTTGAAGCATTTTATGCGAGTGTTTGAGCAATATTTCAACCGAATATTATAAACAAATATTGAATTTGAAAAATAAAATGATCTGTTTATTAGTAAACAAATATTTCATAAGCAACAACAGCAACACAATCACAATCACAGTCGTGAACAGTAGTGAACGCTCACAAACACTCCCTTTTAGGAAATCCAAGTTTTCGTATGCGTTGAAAGCATCACTAAATTATGTGAATGTGTTCACTAACGTTACAGTGTAGTGACACTGCACTCGTACAGTACTCTCCCACACGTTTACCATAGGTAAGCGTATAACATATCGCATGTTTGTCAATCGTCAATATTTTCGAGTTTAACGTTTATAAAAACCTTTTTAGGTGTTTATCTGTTCAAATGATTACCACTAAATTAAAATTGACAATAAAAATATTCACTATAATAGCATTTACTGTATTGTTACAGAAAACATCTAATATTGCCTTAAACTGGCTTTATATTGAACGCATTGAATGTTTTTTGTAAGTTACTTAACCTTACATAACTTTTTGTTAGTTACGATTGGTAACTTACCAATGCTAACCCTTTGCATGCCTCGAAATGTATTTTTTATTGCTCGTATTATTGAGAAAACTTTAATTTATTTTAAATATGTAAAAATAATTTTTTATCTGACTTTTTTATGGATTTGAATATGTGTGTCCTTCCGTCATCCGTCCAGTCGACACTATATTAATAAAGGAATTCATATGGTCTTTATATTAATAAAGGGATTGGGCCTCTTGAAAATTATAGACTTCAAAACTAATATATTTAATCCATAAATATAAGATAGCTATTAAAAATTCTTCTCTCTGTGAATGTCTAATTCTTGTTTTATGATAAAATTTTAAATAATTTTTTAATCAATAAATAAGAATAAAACTCGAATATCGAATTATCGGTTTAATTAAATTGATTAAGTTTTAACAGAAAAGAATCCAATTTTGAAAAAAATTAAGCAGACAATAGATAGTGTTTGTATGGATTTGCTCCTCACTTTTAAGGCTTTAAGATAATAGCACTTTCCTACCACTTACTTAAAAAATTTACAATCTCTAAATTAATACAAATATTTCAACTAATTCAATATTTAATTAAATTATTTCTTATGAAAAGAATAATATTGTTCTAGAGTAAAGGATGGTTATAAATATTAAAAATTAAAACTAAACTTTTAAAGTCTTCTATATATACGCATTTTATTATTAATTTTTAAATATAAGTTATATTAAAAATGTATAATATTATTTAAAAAAGTTATAGTAAATACAGTAATAAACAGTTAACAAATTACTATTATAACAAAATGAATATTATTTGTAAGCCAAGGATATTTCGGTTTTAACCGAACATTATATTCTTGTTTATATGTTCAGTTATGACAAAAATAAGCACAATAAAAGTTAAACGAACATTATAGGATATATTTTATTTAACCGAAAAAACCGATTTTCTAGTTTCTGACAGAAAAAACCGAAATAAGAATTTTCAACCGAAATTGATAAATACTGTATATTTATTCATTAGAAATTACGACTTTAGCAAATTATTATGAAATTAATTATCAATATTTATATCATGTTAATTTTAAAAATAAAAAAATTATTAAATGTCTAAAAATTAGAAAACATATTCATATTTAAATTTATAGTGAAAAAAACGATTTAATTGAGTATTATTGATTAACAGATTACTATCCAAAATGTTTAGCGTTTAATATGTGTTAAAGCATTTTCAGAGGGAAAACAATTAGATTTACTCATAAAGCTTTTGAAATGTTAAACATTAGTGATTTAATAAATTTATATTTCAAAATAATTAATTTAATCTCAACCGAAATGTTAACCGATTTTGCCCTATTTTTTCAACAGAAAACCGACAGAAATATTCATTTTTTCTAACCGAAATATCCTGGCCCTAATTATTAGAAATGAAAAATTAGAAGCAAATGATAGCAAATTTCATTTTTTTAAGAAATTTATTTTAAATATAAATAACAAACGTAAGGAATTTAATGAAAATTCAAATATTACTTTAAATGAATTATCGGTATGAAATGAATGCACGAAAAAATATTAAAAAATGTTAATATTGAATGGAGTTTATCCAAATGAGGTAAACTATGAAACACAGGTGTGTTTAATTTCACACATTTTAAAACACACGTTTAAAAGGGTGTTTAAATACATATTTTTTTAATTTTGAATTTTATATTAGCCAATACCAGTTGGCATCAGTATTTTTAATAATTAATTGTGTACCAATTTCTGTTCTACAAATTTTAATTACAATGTATGAATTTGACGAGATTTTTGATCTTGAAAATGATCGACAAATAAATTTAACTATTGATTTATTCTGGCGTTCATATAACAGATTTTAAAATGTTGAAATGGATTATTCAAGAAGATATATGAACTTATTACTCGATTTAGAACACATAACACGAGATTTAAAAGCGGACCTAATATTTATAAAAATTTAAATGTTTAAAAAAATTCAAGTTACAAATTCAATGAGTATCGTAGCGTCACTGGATTCAGTGCAGCTTAATTTCCGATATCTATTGAACAATTAATTAGCCGAAGCGTATTAAGTGAATATTTTGTACGCTTAACCAATTTAATCACGCAGTTACAACGTTTTAATCAATACCAAAATAAGGCTTTTATTATAACAAAATAGGTTTTAAACAAGACTGAGATTACTAGGGAAGAGAAAATCGTTAATTAACGATTGTTTAAAATTATAATAATTTCTCCTTAAAACGAGTTTAAAACCCTAGGTTAATCCAAATTAGTGAAATTTAAATAAACGAATTGAACGAATCAAACGATTTTTGAAATTTTTAACGATTTTAAACGATTTCGAACGATTTTTAATCCTTTGAAAGATTTTTAATTTTTGATAGGTTTTTCTATAAAATCTTGGAAAATCCAAATAAAATGTAAATTCTTCTAAAAGAAAATCTTGATTATATTTAAATTAATTAGTAAAACTAACAATATAATATTAAATTTAAAATTTTATTATAAGTTTTTTTCTGAAATTTCGAAATAAAATTTTAACGCAGCTAAAAGGCTATTATACTTTATATAAATTCGGATTTAATGAAAGCATTGCATTTTATTTCTTCGAGAGTTATTTTCATAATTAAATTTAAAAATTTTTCAAACGATTTTTTGAACGATTTTTGAATTTTTTTGCAAACGATTAACAAACGATTTTGCACTATTTTATCAAACGATATTCACTTCCCTAGAGATTACATGAGATGATTACGGTTACAAAGTCAATACAAGAGTAATTATTTTATATCAAACGAGGCATTATTATGTATTAATATGCGCATATTATGAGATATGAGTAAGCATTACTCAAGGCATGAACACGTATTATTAAACGTGAAAACTCATATTATTATATGCGAATAAGAGTATAACAAAAGGAATATAAACTGTTAATAATATTAGTGATGGAAAGCATACACTAATAGTAGTGTGACTAATCGGTCACTACAATATAACATGTATTATAGACAAACATGGTTTTACGCTTAATTAATTTATTAACGATTATTTAACTAAATTTTGCGAAGAAATTAATAGATTTGGTGCTTCTATAGAATGTAGTCAAACTACTACGTAAATATAGTTTATTTATTTAAAAAATGAATAAATTCAGATTTAATGGTTTTAAATAACTATTTGCTCATTCAATTAATTAATATAATTTTTTGTTATTTAATGAACTTTTTAAGCTCAAGAAGCGAACGGAACTATAGTTTGAGCTTATAATATTAAGCTTAACCGACACTAAGCTTTGAGCTTTAGATTTAAATTAAATCTATCATTGAGCTTGAGCTTACTTTCATTATTATCTATGATGACAATCTGAATGAAACATTCGTTGCAAATAAATTTTTCGCAGATTTATTCTCGAATTCATTCATTCATTACAATTTCAAAATAAAATATTTCTTTCACATTTTTAAATTATTCTTTACATAATTATCAGTGTTAGATATTAAATAGTTTTAAAATAATGTTTTTAAGACTAATTCTAACGCTCAAACTTAATGACGTTAAATCAAAAATAAGTATTACTTGCTCTACATTTCGCTGCCAAACATCATTGGCCACAAAAGCGTATCGCTTATTATCCTTATGATGGGCTATCAATCCGCTATCCATTTATAATTAAAAACAATTTTTTGGTATCTTATTAATTATGAAATTTTTTAACTTTTAATGACTGTTAATCTCGCGGTAGTTAAACTGAATTGTTTTTTGTATAATTTTTGAATACAGGGAAAGATTGTATGAACACAAAGACAATAATAAAAAGCTAAAGATTATATTGTAAAATTTATTTTAAATGAAGTTTTAACTAATTATAAATTGAAATTATAATTATAATTATAGATCGAAAATGTATAAGTTATATAGAAAAACGATATCCGAGTCAGGGTCTTTTATCATGGGACTAGAACCCAGACTCCGACTTATGATACTTCGACTTGGACTCGAACCTCTTTGAATGTTAGAGATCTGGACTGGGACCTCAAAAGACTCGAGTCCGGATCGGAGTCCCGGGTTAACTTTTCGACATCAATAATTGGATGTGTAATGAGCAGAACTTTTACTGTAGTGGAATTGAAGTAACTCACGATAATGGAACGGTTTTGAAAATCTTAGGTCCAATAATTGATCTGCAAAATTAAATATTTTCAAGCACTCTAAGCTAACTAAATAGCATAAGATGTAATTTAATTTTTTGATTAATTATCCTGTTTTATAAGTTATTAAATTCATAAAATTTAAAATTCGTAAATAGATAAAACATTAATAAATAATATAAAAACTCAAATTTATTAGTCATAAATCTAAAAATACTTTCAAAATTGAAGGTTTGGTGTTTTCGTTAGCTTGAAATTTTGTATTTGACATAGCATTACAATATATGGCTTTGTGACAAACTATCAAAATCCATAAATTTGGCAAAATTTTGGGTTTTTTATAAAATCTTCTGGTTAAATAGAGACAACTTTCGATGCCGTTCTATTAAAATAGTTTTAATAGAATATCCATTTGAAACCTTCAAAATTTATGTGATTTTTAGACCCAGGATTTTTTTAAAATATTTTATTTGTTGTTATTCTGTAATTAAAATCATTATTTTGTTGAAACTAAAAATTAATTATTTCATAACTTATAAAAGTATAGCAGACTCGGATAATTTAGGTGACTCTTTTTGACTTTTTCAAAACTCAATGGTACCTAACTCTTCGGATATAAGCAACAAATTCTGACCATCGAACCAAAATTTAAAATTCTTATTTTTTCTTTACGAAGGCATAAACAAAACCGGTCATAAAACTCAAAGAATTTAAACTTTAATTCTTTGGTCAAATTTAACTGATATCTTGCGTCTTAACCAATTTTTATTTGTTCTTACATAATATTTGTAAATAAAATGCTTTTATAGAAATATTTTTTGTAAAAACGATTTACAAAATGTTGTTATAAGATTTTAGGCTCTAAGAATTTTTCAATTAAATTCACTAGACATGGATTTTTTTGTTGAATGGAATATTTTGGAGCACACTTTAATCGATTTATAATTTTTTTAAAAAAACTATTGTTTTAGAACAAATGAAGGCAAATGAGGTAAAAATATAAAGATAAAATCATTAAATCGTTTATTTGATGAGATTATCGATAGTTTAAGTTTCAGTTTCAATCCAACAAACTGTTTCAATAAACTGTAAGAAAACATTTACTTTAGATTTTAGTGATAGATTATTTAAATATTCTAATTGTTATATTTTCATTATGTTTTCCATGCATTCAACTATTCACTACAATTCGCAATTAGTGTTTGTTTAAGTGAATGTTACCAATTAATTCGTGTTCGCCGCTAAAACTTAATTGAGATGATTTTACGCTAACAATTATAGAATTTAATTTTGGTACATATAATTGGTAATGGAAAACAACAGTTATACAGTTATACCCCCATAATACCCCACAATACCCCCAATTATACTTTATATAACTATTCCAACCGATTTTCAGTATACATTTATTTTAAAATTAATATTTACGAAATATATGATAACAATGCGTTTGCGAAACATTTAAATGTTATCGCGATTTTACTAATAATTAAAAATATATGGTAAATATATGATTAGAACAATTGTGACAAAAAAATCAGTGAAATATTGCTTTAATGATGGAGTGTTTGATGTAATGAATGCGTTTAAAGCATTCGATTCATAAGTTGAAAGCAATAACTGAATCGTCTGTTACTGTGAGTGAGAGAGAGAGAGAGTGTGTGTGTGTGTTAGTGAGTGTAAGTGTGACTCAATTATGCAAATAATAATTTCAAATTTGAATGACCACTAAATATACGCATTATTAACTGTTAATAACGTTAGTTAGTGGTTAAGTAATGTCGACATTATACACTAACAGTGATAATCCAGAATATGAATACGCGGACGATATATATAAACACTTACTATCGAAGGAGAATCAAAGAGTTTTATATACGAATAGGTATTTGATATGAAATACGCATTAACTCTAACTCATCATATATTCAACGCTTAATTACGATTCGTATCGCAATTTAGTTCACCAAACATCGAATACAGACACGAATTAATCAAATTCGTGCGAAACTGTTGCAAAACTAATCGATTGTCGCAAACCGTTCAATACCTGGCGATCTATATTCTGGACTTTTTTATGGATAATCATAAGATAATCGACGATAAACTAGAATTGACAGCAATTTGTTGCGTCACTGTTGCAGGTATTTATTATTTATTTACATTTTTATATAATACGTAGTAAATACGTAAAGCTATTTAAACGCATAATCGCAGCGAAAGTCGACGAAAGAGACAATAAGATACCGAAATACCGGGAACTTATGAGTAACACGTATTGGTATACCAATGAAGACGTGTATCAAATGGAATCAATTATTTTGCAATTTTTCGATTGGAATTTTTTGGTTCCAACACAAGCCAATTATATCGACTATTTCTGCTCAGTTTGTTTCAAAAACGATATTCAATTTCGCAAATCATTGCCACACATCGAGTATTATTTAGAGAAAAGTTTAGGTAACAAATAACACTATTGATGTGAATGGCAATCAATTTCAAATAACAATCAATTATTCTTTTTTTGTAGACAATAAGTATTATAAATTTAAGCCATCATTAGTTGCCGCTTCGTGTATATATTGCGCGCGAGTATCGCTTAATTTATTGCCAGTTTGGCCTAAATATGTTCAAAAAGCAACGAAATATACGTTCACTCAAATTAAGGATTGCGTTTCCATAATGTAATTCATCGCATATTCAATGCGCTATTTTCTACGTAATTATAATTTAGGTTATCGTTATTTGATTGTAATTACAGGAAAGACGATTACAATACGTTTAAAGTGACAAATGGTTTTCAAAATCATTTATTTGGTTCCAATTTGATTCAATTAATTACGGAATAAGATTACTGTTTATTAACTAAATTTAGCTTTATTTAGACGAAACTACATGATCTGTAATCTATTTATTTTTTTCTAATTTAAAACTTGTATAAATTGATTAATTACTAATTAAAATAAAAATTGAGTTATTATTATATAGAAGACACTTCTTTAACATACGCTCCCTTTTGTATGATATCCTTCATCTTTTTAAGCATATTCGGGATGAGATCGATATGAGTGTCCGCACACTTAACAACGCATACCTCGAACTGATTGGTGAACTTATTCATCTCCGAATCATCGGTGTTCGCACCGATTTTGTCACGAATGTCATCCTGACATTGAAGTACACATCGCTCTAAACGATTCTAAACCCAAAATCAATCAATGGATGAATGAATACGATGTCAATTCAATACCTGATACGAAGTCATCTCATTTTCGACATACTTCTGGAGAGAATTGAATTTTTGTGAACATCGGTTGACACAGTCGTGCGTGGATTCCATGGAAGCGTTGGTGTCATCGCAACACTTGGACGCACACCTATGCATATCACCCTATTATACATGTTTACAATGTTATGTTAAATCAAACACTATATTGGTTTGATTGGTGTCAAAACTGCAAAAACTGATTTCATTTGATTAATTATATCACACCTGTATCTTTCGGAGACATGTTTGATCCAAATCTCTGACGAGTTGTAAAACAGCGTTTTGAACACGTGTTTGCGCGTTCTGTGCCATCACTGAGACATCGATTACGATACTACTAGAAGTATACGATAACTCATACACACTGTACTGTATAACCTCTATATAGTAAATACGGTACACAGTACTACACACCGATTCAGTCAGTGTACGTGTAAATAAATGTAAGCATGCTTTCAATGCCAGTATGAATGGGAAGTTTAAGGCATTTCATAATTCATTTTAATAACTCTACGGTTACAGTACGTCTTACAACTTAATTATAATCATTATTTATTGTACTAACTTTTACTTAACATTTACACAAAATATCTACGATTCCGTAAATATATATTTAAAATCATTTAAAATGAATATTTACGAAATACCGTAATTTTTTCATGATTACCGGATGGGAAGCAACGGTAGAACTTAACAATTTTGTAGGTTAGGAGGGATTCAGAAAAATTTTTCACTATTATTCCACATACCATATAAACAAGTAGAACACACATTAATAGAGAGTTCACTTTCTAATTGTTTAATGCAAAATTATGTGACAAATTTATTAGTTTTATTCCGATGATGACAATAACCCAAATCGTTTCATTATATAAGAAATCGGTGAATTCAGTTTATTAAAAAATAGCTGCGGACGGACACACAGACAGACAGACTTAGTCAAGTACATAAGCTCACCGATAAAGTGCACTAAAAATTCTAATTTTTGCCCGAAAGATATATGTTAGACCCGATTAAAGGTGGTGCGAGCCCGTTGGGCCCTATAAATATTATATTTGATAATATTTACGGTAAATGATTTTAAAATTAGTCAAACATTAAAATTTTTAATAAAATCTTTGAATTTATGAATTTATAAATATTTAAAAAAAACATCTTTATAAATAGAAACTGGCGAAAATTGTAGTTTGTATTATAGATGAACAAAAGCGCGCCTTAGGACTTTTGGGACCTAAGGACTCGAGGTCCTTACGGGTTCAGGTTCGAGTCC
>JAQGAW010003335.1:0-12793 GCA_034698025.1 Phthiracarus crinitus | reverse complement strand
TTCTTGGACAGTATAAGTTATAACCGTTAAGAATGAACTTAACAACGCTTGCCGACACTTGTATAACTTTTACATTTTCCAGATGTGAAGTCACAAACAGTAAAAAACACAAAAAGTGTTTAACTTTTGCCAACTTAAACTTCGGACAGTTTAAAACCAACTGAAGAGAGAGTGAGTGCACTCTGAAAGCTATTGGAATTGATTATATATCAATATTCTGTCTTAAAACTATAAAATGCAAAGTAAAAACTATTATAAAGACAGTATCAGTAATGATATTTTTATAAAAAAAAAATATAGTTGATTATTTAAAGCGGCATATGCCACATAGAAATTCTGAAAATTACATTCTTTTTCATTTTAATTCAAATAAATAACTGTAAAAAATTTATTAACAAGAATATGCCGCAATTTTATATTAAGATAGTTTTAAGTTACGATAGATTTTAGTAATTTGCTCTCTTCTATCGCTCGCTCCTATTATTAACGTTAAGTTTTCTAACTTTGAAATTTATATCTAAACATTTTCGTTATTTTGAAAGTAATAGAGTTGTTTATTTAAATCGGCATATGCCACTCTAAAATGTTGAATTCTTCATTCTTATTCATTTCAATTTAAATTAATCGTTATAAAAATTTAATTAAAACGGGTTATGCCACTCAGAAAAACGGAATATTCCACAATATAACGGAATATGCGGCAGTTAATGGTATTTTTATTCTAGTTTTTGCCACTATTTACAGATATTTCTTCATAATCTGTAGATTATGCCACATATTTTTAAATGTATATCTCGGAACAGTCAACTGTTTATATAATTTTTTTTTCTAAACCTTTGCATTTTCAACGGTATATCTTGTGATCTTCGTTACCGGTTATAAGACCGGTGGTGACCGATAATGACCGCCGTTATAAAAATTATTTACCTGTTAAATTGCGATAAATACCGAAAATATACAACTTTTTAGTTCAATTTTGCTTATAAATTACATGATTTTTATTCATAGCGTTAATTTTGAGGTTAAATTTTAATTATTTTGTATCAAATGTTTTTGATTAAACTTAATTAAAGCCTCCATTTAGAAAAAACTGTTGAAATCGATCAAAAAATTTCTCACTAAATAAGTCATAATTTGAAAATTATTTATAAGCAATAAATGCAAAATTTGAGTTTGAAATATTGTTATAATAATTAATTTTATTATAATTACAACATCTTACAAAGAATTCTTACACATATATTCAAAAAATTTTTATAAAACCGATTGTGACCGCCGATTTTTATTATTATTTACCGGTTATGTCATTAAGACCGGTTATGACCGCCGATTTAATTTTTTCATCGTGACCGGTAACGAAGATCACTATGTATAATGAGTTGCGTTCGCAACGACCGAAAACATTTCAGTGTCTTTTTTTGAAATGCTAATACAGATACGGGTGTAATAATGACTGCCATCATATTTATTTATTGAGTCATTTATTCGCATGTTTTTTTCTGTTCACTTTCACTATTCTCTATTATACTTTTCCCGTTAATGCAGTCTAGTTATAGAGATAATGTATAGCTATCCTACTCATTCAATTTGGGTAAATGTTAATAATCTCTGCACCGAAAGTCATTACCCATTTATGAATTTAGCGTTTCTTTTAATCCCAAAAACTGTGCTATAGATATATATATTATATTATATTTCGTTATCAAAACAATTTTTCTATTCACCGCAGAAAAACAGGTTTAAATTTTCTGATGGATTTTTTTTAGTAATTCTATAATAAGGTAGTTTAGGGCGGAATTTTTCGCATAGAAAAACCTTTCTTGTTTTTGCTTTGTGTGTACCATTGATGGCAAAAATATTGCAACTAACTTTTTCTTAAGAGTTTGACAAATGTACTGCAAAAATTTGCATTTCATAAGATAAATCGTTTTTCTATTTAAGTGGTTAAGTGATTCGCGAAAGTACTTCATCAATAGAGTTTTAACCATTTTTTTATCCCGCTTTATCTTTCCGTTCAACTCTACAAAACCTAAACTTAGAAATATAGAAATTATTTTGTTTTCGAAAGCTATTATAACTGTCAGCTCGTATATAACGAATTTTCAAGAGACAGACACACACACAACTTGAAAACTTATTTATTTGAAATGAAAATTTCTAGTCGTAATCCTTGTTTAATCTATAAATATATCGATTTCTGTCCCGAAAGCGAACTCTTCAAAATCAACTTAAAGCCAATACACGACTTACAAAAGCCAGAGTTCCATCCAAAATGAGGTTTTTGGTTGAAATACCATTAATTTTGATTATTTGTGGTATCATTTCATTTTAACAAATTCATTTATTTTTAAACAGCTCCCGAAATCGCTTAATAATTCACTAAACCCATTCATTTTAGATTAGTTTTAACGTTGAAAAAATGGTTCGGTCGACAACTTTTGCTGTGCCTTAGTTTTATGCATTTTTATAATAATATCGTATATTTCTGTTTGAAAAATATTATTCCTTTAAATTATTACTTTTTCCTAAAACGGTTTTTTAAACACGGAAATCGCGAATCTTTATAAAGCATTGAAAAAAATCTTAAACACATGTGATTTATTTAAACATTTGCTTATAATAAATTGAAGTACTGATACTTGACTACTCCTGTTATGTAACTATTTATATGGGTTTTTTAAGAATTTATATTCAAACCATTTATACAATTTCTTCTAATAATTAGCACAACAAAAGCGCTTTCAATTCTGTCACAATTGAATGGGACTGTGAATGACAATTTCGCAACCATTGAAATATGTGAAAATTGAGTTTTTAGTTAAACGAAATACCAAATGTACTGTAGATTCTGTGAACGAGTATATGTGAATCAAAATTGTTATTCGCGTTTATGTACCAGTAGTTCAGCGAAAAAGGGATTTTGCACAATAGAAAATAAGTGGTAATAGAAAATGTTGAAAGTGTTTTTGAAAAACTGAAATTCTAATTCGCTCACACATTACACAAGTTCTGATAGAAAATTTTTCAAAAAACGAAAATTCAATCAAATTTATAAACAATTGTTTCGTCTAACGAGCTTTCTTTTGTTTCAGTATTTTGTAATACAGCGCTGAGTTATATAGCAATTTTCAATTTAAAAAAGTTTTCGTGCGCCACTGTTGATGTTCTCAGTACTTCAATAAAATGTAATTGTAGATAACCGCAAGAGAAATAATGTATTATTACTGTATGTTACTGCAAAAACATTACATACTTTCATGATTTTGTTTTTTTAAAGAATCAAAAATTTATATATTCATAAATTTGTAACTTGTTGTTTAGAAATTA
This sequence comes from Phthiracarus crinitus, assembly GCA_034698025.1. Classification (NCBI taxonomy): domain Eukaryota; kingdom Metazoa; phylum Arthropoda; class Arachnida; order Sarcoptiformes; family Phthiracaridae; genus Phthiracarus; species Phthiracarus crinitus. Next base: position 9,466 of record JAQGAW010003335.1, on the reverse strand, counting down.
GGAAAATAAATCTATTGTGTTTGTTCAATAGACAAGAGTAAACCATAGGAGCGTGAAACGGGGAAAATATTTAAGTAATTTTGCTAAAATATATTTTTACAATTATTTTCCTGAAATATTTTTTAAAAAATAATTTTAAAGTAGAGGTACCCAATGTATATTATACCACACATGGCGTAATTCGATTTAAAAAAACTAAAACTACTTTATCTTTAGATAAACAATTAAGATTTGATGCATTCTTTTACATTTAAGTTACCTTCTCATTAGCTTATACCTTAGAAGCATCTACAATATATTGTATTTGCTCGTCGAACCATTAATCTTTTTTATTTTTGACATTAAAAAACGTTAGATTGTATTTACAGTTTGGCCAATTTTATTTTAATTTAATTTAAATTATTCGCATCACAAATCATTTGAAATTGCATTTCTTATCAAATACAAATTTATAGCCTAGTTTGCCATAAAAATCACCATATTTTATCATTATTATTATACCACAACGAATTTTTACTGTTACCGAATGATTTCTACTGTATGGTTGAATAGTTTTACGCAACATTAGTGATTTTCCCAATAAAACCTAGACTGGCATTTGATCCAAAAATAGTTTTACATAATAATAATAAACTTGTTTTTTCTGTTAAAAAAATACAAAAACTAAAATTATTTTTATTATATTCTGATAGATTGATAGTTTTGTTGCCCATTTTTAAAGGTCATTGATTGCGCAAAACTCACTAAAAATAGACGAAGATATTTAGGCGTACATTCGTCTGGACTACCCATGTCTGCTTAAAAATCACATTTATTTTTTGAAATTTTTGTTAAAAAAGTCATCAGTGGGAAAATATGTTTAAAAGATAATTAATAGGAATAAATTTAATTTAGAATTCACGAATTCTATAAATTCACTACAATTTCCATTTCGAAAATCAACGCTAATAAATAACAAACTTAAAATGTCACTTTAAAACATATTCAATGATAGATAAAATTTTACGAACCAGCTTTGATAAATCATAGTCGTCTATATATATAGTGTCAGTTAGTTTATTAGTTGGTTGCGTTAAAAGTTGGCAGTGGTGGGTAATTTGAAAAATTTCTACACAGTTATCATTTGAAATCTGGCACGAATCGTCTTACGAACGAATATAATGTGTGAATTTTACTGATTCAGCTGATCTCTATCTGGGAATAATAAATCTTACGCAAAACACTTAAATATAATTAACTTATCAAAGAAAGCTTAACTTTTTGTCTCCGAATATTTATTTATTTTTGTTCGCTATAATCATGTTGTTTACTAAAACTTAGATAAATTCGTATATGAAAAATAGGTAAATTTCCAACAATTTCGTTGATTTAAATTAAAGTTATGATAGGACCCTGAGTTAAAAACCCCATCAATTTTTTCATGACATTTTAAAGTGAGACGTTTGGAAAAAAATTATAAAAATAATTTCTCATGAAATATTGGCTCATTTATTTATAATTATTTTTAAAGGATAAAAATTATATACCAAACTGAATATATAGCTTATAATTTATTTCAATGATTCATGTTTATTAGGCTTAAAGTTTCGATTCATAATTCACTTTTAAACTTTCTTCATTCTAGAACATAAGCGTTTAAATTTTATTTTCAAACACATTTGATCTTATAATGCATTAGTAATGTACGTAATAAACATTAAATTAATTTTATAAATGTAAAAATTTAAGCACTGAAAAACTAGTTTTTTTGCAATTAAATAGACGTCTAGTTTTACTTGTTTTTTCAATTTTTCCTAAAAAAATACTTTAAGTGATTTAAAGTTTTTAAAATAATTTTAGTTAGTAATTATTTTTTTCCACTTAATTAAAACGTGGAAAAATTTAGGGTTAAACTGATTTTAGTTTTAATCTAAACAATTATTTTAACACATTTAGTATTGTAGAAAGGGTTTTAAAAAACGCTTCATTTTTCATTCGGAACCCATGTATATATCAAAACTTGTTCTCACACTTTTTAATAGCATACGATTTAGCGTTCGTGTGTTAGCGGACAAGAATTTTGATATTAAAAAAGGTATAAAGTATTTACTTAAAAGCCTCTAAAACTCACTTAAAAAGTTTAAAATTCAAGTTGTATTACGAAAATGTAAATTCTAGCTGAAAATTTATCTCGTATTTTATACATTCCATTCGGGTCTCGGTATTCTATTAATTAGGGTCACATTTTTGACATTCTATCAATTCATCTCCCATTTTAACAATTTTTTGAGCGAAACATGTTGTGAAACAGTTTTTTTATACGCAACGATATATTTTTCGCCATAATCTTTCTATTTTGAAATTATTTTGATATATCCAAAGCTATATACGCTGAATATAAATAGTTACTTATGGCTTATGATTTTGACATTTAATATATCATTTTTTGAATACTAGATATACTATTTTTCTGACATAAAATTTAATATATATCGAATGGGTGTTTGTGTCAAACTCTCTCCACAGTAAAGCTCATAAGTATGGGCTTTAATCCGCGAACTGAGCTCTAACTTACTTTTTAAGCAATTGAGCCGCAGTTATCCATTGTTATTCATTTATCTGACGCTATAGATTGGAGCGGAGATGAGATCCAGAGCTTATAACGAAATTTAAATGCTTTCAGCATAACATTTTTTCTATGGAATCAAAATACTGTATATTGAATTTTTTGAAATACCAAAAAGTTATTAGAAAATTCACTGAATAAGTTTACTGTACTATCGACTCATTTATATTCATTTTGAACTTATTTATGGAAAGTATTTCAGTTGATCGTAATTATTAAGTTTTTGCAGTTAATTAATATTAATTATTTTCAAATATTTTCAAAATTTCGCCATTTTACTGTATAATACTTATTTATAGTATAGAATTATTAAACTATAACAATAACATATCTATTTTAATGCAGAAATTGTTATTTTCAATAATATTCCAATCGAAATGACAGTGAAATATTTTAGCAATTATATATAAATTTTAATTTATTATTATTTATTAAGGATGCAATATTTTCGAAAAATACCAAATAATTATGTTTTTATTTTTGTTTTTGACCACTTTATATTTAAAATAAACTAATTAATTAATTTAAAATAAATAATTTATCTTTAATATAATTAAAACAATTTTAATTTGAATCGAATCATGAAAATTTATGGAATTGGATTTGCAACAAAAAAATACTAAAAAGAGTTAAAACTTGACAAATCAATTATGAATAAAACTATGTCACGGATAGATAACAGAAAATATTCATAAATATTATCTGTCAACAAATCCATAACCTCTAAATCAAAAATTGTAATTTTAAAATAAAAATTAAAATAAGTCAAGTTCAAGCAAAATATTTTATTAATTTTTTGTTATCAAGTATTTTAAAATAAGCCATATTTGATTTGGATTTTGTTTTTTTTTGCTAAAATATAGAATTAAAAACTCATTAAATTTCAAACAAATAAGTTCAAACATGACGTTAATTAGAAAATCTATATATTACTTATGAATATTAAAATCACAACACAATTTACTAAAAAATTTTATTATCCATTAATTTAGCACAAACTGCTACACAAAAAAAACTAAAATAAAACATTTTCCATATAATGATAGCGTGCAGACAATAGCTAAAAAATATTCTGATAAAGTGTGTCTAAACTCTATGTATAACGTGACGTCACTTATCATAGTATATTTTTATATAAAAATTTGACGTGACGTTAGACATAGAGTTTAGACACAGTTTACGAAACTTTGGTCGAGAAATGATTAGTCCAATATAAGCACATTAACTTATTGTATCATTAATCATTATATCTAATAAAATAAGTAATTCATTGAGACAAATAGGATAACCATCACCCAAATAGGCATAAACATAAAATCCATGTAATAAAAAGTTATGCTTACGAGGCATTACGGAGAGAGACGTTACATAAAAGCTCAAAAGCTCCCAACATTTAGTGCAAGTTTTTCTTACGGATTCTCAGTTTATGCCTAATAGTATATCCACGCTATAAAGTTACATATCTTATTAGTTTGCTTAACATCTAAAACTGTCAAATTCTATCCGGTGATGGGTTAAGGAAAAAACACAACAAATTCTAAGGCGTAAGCGAAAGCTGAGCAGGATTTTGATGGAAAATGGTATACGATTTTCAGTAATATAAAGAAAAAAGAGATATAGTAGTAGTTCGTAACGAATATACACGTATAGATATTCGCAGTGATTGATGCACACATGGATTCTCTAAATGTAATACATTGTGTTACTCATGCACACAGGAAATGAGATTTGACAGTTGTGTGGATCGCGTTAAGGGTATGCGAGAGTATGATTGCTGATTGTAATCGTTGTTCGTTAGCGTTATAACTTCTAAGCACTATATATGTACGGTATTTGTTAAGAATAATTGATTGATAGCAATAGCGATCGAATCACCCGAATAGCGAGTTATCAAAACTTTTGCTCTCAATCTATAAAACCGAATCTCACACTCACTCTCCATCTCCATCTCACTCCCCATTATAATAGACATTTTCAATTGAGTGATATTAAGCTTTTACTTATTCTTTTTGGCTAAAGGTTTGGTTGACTGCGCTAAAGAAATGAATGCTGACGTTAATTCATCTGTAAATAACGCGATTACCAGAATGATTAATCCGGGCGATGGGATCAACATTCCGTGTTCAGTTGTCAGTCCTGGAGGTTCAGTGCAATGGGTTCAAAATGGTAAACCAATTCTATTGGTAAGTCATTCGCTTCAATGATTCATTCACTGCTTTCTCTCACTCACTAACAAACAACTGAAACATACTGTACTGTTAGAGTGAGTGCCAGCGAGAATTTAATCAAAACTTATTAGGAAGTTGTCAGACCGAGAATTACTATGGCATATCACTATGATCTGAGAAATGCTAGTACTTATTATTGTTATTGTTATTATTTGCGATATTCACTGTTAATACGTTTATATCAGCAATAGAAATGCATTGTACTGTACAACACTGTAGTTGTTTTTATTTATAACAGTAAACCCAGTTATTGATTCTCTAATATGTATTTCTCTTATTGCGCTAATAAAAGGACTTCAGCGTAACTCAACGAAGGCATTGGAACATTTCGAACGATGGAATGGCCGCACTCACCATCAATCGAGTGACCAAAGCAGACGAAGGCGTTTGGGAATGTTGGGAATTGAATGGTCGCGGAGATGTGAAACGCAAGTCTCTTGTCATGAAATTAGTTGTCACAAGTGAGTGCGAAATGGGTTTGTTTTCGTTAGTTTGCGTTTTGTTTGAGCGCAAACAACTAATTAGTATTTCTGCCAAAAATAAAAACGCGCTCATATTGCTGTTTCATTTGTCACATAAATCAGATATTCCCGAAGCGCCGTATATTGAGGTCGAGGGCCGAAGATTATCGCAATCCGATACGATAACAGTACGCGAGAAAACCGATATAACAGTTAATTGTGTGGTTCGCGGCGCGTCTCCACCTGTCCATCAGCTTAATTGGTATATCGAAGAGCGCAATGTGACGCATGCCAGCAAGTTATTAATGGAATATTCGGCCGAAGAGGATATCTCTGTAGCGATTAGTGTGCTTGTGGTGAACGCCACGCGACAGCAACACGAAAAACTGGTGATTTGCCAAGTTTTTCACGTCGCATGGCTTAATCCTGTGACTGCCAGTGCCTCACTTAATGTGCTCTGTAAGTGTGTTTGCGTTGCTTAATGGGTATCACTATAATGAATAAATCTGATGATAAAAAAGCTAATCAAAATTAAATCAATGATTCATAAAAAATAAATAAAAGATTAATAATTTTCAGGCTGTCATCTGTTTGCGATAATAAGCGAAAAAAACTAAACAAAATTTAATTATATATGCATATTTTTATCCGTATTCAGATCATAGTTCTATTCACGCGAGAAATTTGCATTAAAATATTTTTTTTTAAAAATAGTATTATTTATATAAATTTTTAAAAATCGTTTGATTTATTATTCTGTTTTGTTTTTTAATATTTTTTCAGTAAATAATCGCAAACACAAAATAGTCTAGTCTTAGTGCATGTAATCAAATCGAGTGTAACCAGTATTGAGATTCAATCTGCGCGCTGAATGTCTGGAAAAACAATCTTATTTTGACATCCTCTCTGAACTGTCAAATTCCTACTCCTCTTTCCTGCATATTCGACTTAAAAGATTTATTAACTGATTGACATAATGTCCAGACCATACGTTTTTTTAAAATATGAAATATTATTATGCTATTAAGTGATCAAAACAAAATTAAGCAACAGTTTATCTTTTAATATTTAAATTTTTAATTTAAAAATCTAAAATATTTGTATTTAAAATTTTTAGAGCCTAATAATCTAATAATTAAAATTTTCTTATTTAACATCAAAAAATAATTACACAGGAAATCAAGCATTAATAAATTAGATTTAATAGCAAAAATTGAAAAGAAATATAAAATATTATTTTCTGATTTTGTTGCGCACGTGTTTCCGTACAATTCGTTGAAACCATACATAATTAATTACTTTATTCTGTATCTTAAGTGACTGTTACTCGAGAATCTCATTACGCGTCCATTACATTACTATATTTCCGTATAACCCATTAGACGTGCCATCGTTTTCCATTAGTCGCGAACCTGGCTTCGGATTTCCCATAATTGAAGGAATGTCCGTTTCGTTAAAGTGTGAGATCGACGCAAATCCATTAAGCGAAGCCAAATGGCACAGAGACTCTGTGGACGACGCGAATTCGCCACAACTCGCAAACTCTAGTCTTCCTCGACTCACAACCAGTCCAGATGGTTGTCTCAATTTTTCATTGATCACAAAGAACGACACCGGATGGTACCGCTGCGCAACGCAACACCAGTTCGGTTATTTCGCGTCCTTTGGATACTATCTTAATGTTCGTTTGTCGTGTAAGCTTAAGTAGCATTTATATATCGCATTACATTACCATTTGCTTTCGCTTAACTCCTTTCTCTATATTACTTCACCCTTTACTCTCTCCTCTACTTTAATATACACTGAAATGAAGCATAAAAACAAAAATTTTATTGCTCTTTCTTTCCTTAATATTACGAATCGTTAGCCGAATTGCTGCCAGAATTTCAGCACATATTGCAATCGCCATTATTGAGTACGAAAATTGATGACAGCGAACAAAGCGAAACTTTAAAAGAAGGCAAACCAAATGAAGCAGCGCTTATGAAATCATACGACGCCAGCAAACAATCGTTCGAGTCGTCCATCAGTACGTCACGAGACAGTATGAGTGTCACCGCAGGACACCATCACAAGCATCAAACTCGCAATAATAATCATAATGTTCATAACGTTCATAATGTTCACGGTTCACACCATCAACAACAACAGCGTAAAGAATGTTACGGCGATAATGACAGCAATAATAATGGAAAACCAGTTATACAATCAATTAATCGTACGGTAGTGGTTCTCGTCGGCAGAACTATATCGTTAACCGCCAAATTTTGTTGTAACCCTCGACCAAACAAAGTTTATTGGATTCATCGTCATTTAGCTATAATGCCGGCGCGAGTTATTGGTCCATATATTACTAGAGAATTGATTATTGTAAGCATCAGTTTTTATTGCGTTTTCTTCCTCTCACTCTATCTCTATCTCTCCGTGTTTTTGTGTTGTGTTCGCCAATAATAAATTACATTTGTCTTTCCTATTATCACATATTATTTATTTTGTTTGACTGATTCTATTACAGACTAGTAATTCAATCTATTGTTATACATCATCGTTTGAGATACAAGCCGTTAAGCCAGAAGACACTGGCGATATTCTGTTCACAGTAATCAACTCGAAAGGCAGCGATTACGCGATGGTCACACTCAACGTAACCATCGCTGGCTTTTCAGTATCAAAGGGTAAACTCATTTCATTATTGGCCCGAAAACATCGCCCAAAACAAACAGATTAATCATAACATCTTTTATACACATAATACAGTGAAATATAATAATACCGCACAAAACACAGAAAAAACATAATAAATGATCGAAATTGAAAAGGGAAGCGATAAATAACAATCTTGTTTTACTTATACAGCGTCCACATCGACATCGCACTACAATAGTCACATCGCATACTTCCTCGCAATCGCGTTAACGACTGTATCGTCGTTCATGTGTGCACAGCTCAGACTTATGCCAACAACGATGATGACGATGTAGATGTAGATATGGCTAATGAAAAGATTTATTTTCGGACTGATGATGATTTCGGTCACGCATAAGTCGCTTAATGGTTAGATATGGAACGCACACCAGAATATTATGTGCCGCTTAAATCAGAGTCAATCCAATAATGCAGTTATGTGTTCAGTAACATCGGCTAACGTTCGCATTTAAATTCTCATCATAATAAAAATGGGGAATAAATGTTAAAATTATGAAAACAAATTATTAAAAGTTATCCCAAACTAATTAATGTAATTGAAAAAACTTAATAAAAACTGCATTATTCAGTGCGCAGAAAAAGCATCAACTCTTCCGAAAACTAGTAATTTAATTGAACATTACTTTTATTTTTGTTTTTGTTTTTGCGTTAATAGTTTAATTGTGCGACAATTGTTTTCGAAGTTTCATAATATATTCTTTAAGTTATTCTTTAATTTAATTAATTTCATTAAGCATCGCATTAAGTACTGTACATTAATAATTGAGATATATTTGCAGTATTTTCGGTGAATTATGAATGCTTTAATGGTTTCTGAATCATCTTTTCTAAATTATTTTGTATAATTATTAAAATTTTAAAAATTTTATAACATAATATTTATGTATAATATTTACTGTATATATATTTATAAATAGATACAAAATGTAATAATAGAGAAAGAGATAACAAATTTGTATAAATTAAAAGTTTGTCGAAATAATAAAATAAATGATAACAACTGATAATTGTATGATTTATTTAAATAGTTATTTCGGGACGAGTTCGGAGCTTATAATCAGGAATTGGATTTTTATTGTATTCTATGAAATGCAATAAATTGCCAAAATTTAAAGATTTGTTAAAAATTGCCATAATTTACATTATGTGTGAATTTATTATAATTTTCGTATATTCTATAAAAATAAATGTTAATTTATTAAAGTTGAATATTGACGCGAAAGTTGAGTATTAAGCATAGTATTAAGACATATTTTCTAGACAGGATTGTGTTATTTTTATATCAAAATAGGAATTAATAAATGCGAGTTTTTAATTTAATAAATAAACGGATTTGTATTAATATTTAACATAATTGTATAAGCTTTGCTCAAAATACCATAATTTAATTTGGGGTTTGTATAGATTACGGACTCCAACAATATATGGTTCAATGATACAAACTAGTATTGTTTAAAAAAGTATTC